>JAADVK010000321.1:0-30140 GCA_023334975.1 Globisporangium sylvaticum
AATTGCTTTAAGGTACGATATCCGCTTATCCGATTGACTGCAAAGAAAAACACTGCTTCGTCCAAGCAAGCACAAAGCTCGACGCCACCGCTCACTCTCGCCATTTTCTGAACGAACACAACAGCCGAGAATCAGGAGTAAACAACAATACATACCTCTGCATCACTTTGTCATTATTTAGACCCACTGCCCGCCACTTTCGCTGCCTCGAGGGGGCTTTCGCACTGGAACGCTGCTGTCTACACGAGCGGCGCTGTGGTCACATGAGCTGCTTGAAGCTGTGGTCATGTTAGCTGCGCTGTGGTTGCTGCTGATTGCTAGTCGAGGGCGAAAGTGAGCGGCGGTGGCGAGCTATGTTGTTGTTGCTGGTCTGCTGGTCGGGGGCGAGAGTGAACGGTGTCGAGCTCTGTGGTTGCTTGGACGAAGAGAAAAGTCATGAAAGATCGCTGTGCATTATAATACAAAACGAGCTAGTACGGTCAGTAGAGCGGTCTATATGAGCACGCACGCAGAGGCTCTCTCCACGTCTTGCCTCTCTTGATCTGAAATGCACTACTGAGATCGCTTCTGAGAGAGAAGCAACTTTACCAGTGTGTTACTGTTCCAGACTTACACTTTGGTGCACTAGAAGAGCTCCAGTGTTAGTGTCCTATCAACTTCGGAAGGTAAGACTTTTGTGATTCAACACTTCGAGCCTACGTAATAGGAGAATCGAACCTGATTTTTTAACCCGTTATCTTCCGAACTTTTCGTATCAAGGTTGATAGGAATCAAGTTCCGAACACTTCGGAAGATACACCTTAAAGTTGTGCAGCTGTTCCCACCGTCACATGCCGAGCATCAGCATTTGGGGGGTTTGTTTACTCCGCAGGGTACCTTCAGCCGATCGATCGATCAATCGAAAAAGTCAACAGAAGACTCGCTCGCCAGTTCCTCCCCTTCCCTCATTCGCATCTCAGAGACACCCGCGCGCCTTCGTCTCGTCCAGTTGACTCTTGTCGAACCTGATAACAGAGTGATACCAATCCAATCTGTAAATTGCGACTCGCTTGAGGATGGACGCAGGAAGGAGTCTGGCAGCCAGGCGCGTCTTGAAAGGCGAGGCTATTGTACTTCCCGAACAGCCGTTTCTCCCGATCATTTGTGCCGATCTCCCGGCACTTGGACAGTCGCGTCTAAAGAGGGCACGTTGTTTACTGCCAGCGAGTCTCAATGTGGCGCTTGTCCACGCGTTCAACGTTAGACCTCGCCAGCTGACCTAAGGCGCCTTTGCTGGCATTCATCAACTCGCTCTCTCTTGGAACAAGCTCATTCGCAAAGAATATCAGCCTGAGCTCAAGATGGCATTGCCAGGCATCGCGACGTTCCTGCAGCACCAGTCTCCGCCGCGCAGCGCCACCTCCAGCTGGGGCTCCACTGACAGCGACGCGAGCAGCAGTTCCCCGAACATTGGCGCGTTCAAGAGCATCGCGATCACCTGCGCGTCTTCGAGCCAGCAATCGTTTCTAGCGTCGACCAGCAACTCGTTTCGAGCATTCTCAAGCAGCAGTAGCAGCAGTAGTCCCGGGAGCAGTGGTGTGGCGAGAACACAAATGGGCTACAAACAGAACGCGGACCCCACAAGCAGCAACCGGATTGGTTCCTCAGTGCCCCGCCGACCTGTCGTGCGCACCTCGCGGTACCTGCGCGAAGTCGACCGGCGCAACATCCTGCGCCGCATCGAGCAGGGCGACAAGCAGGCCGATCTCGCGAAGGAGTACCAGGTGAGTCGCGCCGCGATCTCGAACCTCAAGCAGCGCCGAAATCGTAACCTCAAGGACCAGCAGCCGATGCAACTGCTCACACAGAGGCGGACAAACTTGGGAATCAATGGGGGTACCCAGGTTACCCAGCACCTGAGCTCCCCGTTCCCAGGTGACGCAGGTCTTAGCGAGAGCTACTACCACTCCGAGAGTGAGCGATCTGTGTCTTCGCAGTCTCCTTCTTCGATGAAGCTGATGCTCTCGCCGATGCAGCTAGGACATCCAGTGGTCGAAGCTTCCAGCCCAAAGGAATACTTGAGCCGGGTGACCCAAGTCAACACGACGACAGTCGAGGTCCTATTTGCTAGGATCCTCGACCAGCGCACGGACGCGCGCGTTTTCGAAATGTCCAAGAAGCGGATCGCGCGCCTGCTCCTCGAGCACGCGCTGAGCATTTTCCAGACCATAGAGATCCAGATCCCGGTGCCGTCGCTGTCGCCACGCTCCAGTTCCACATCTCCAGTATCAGCAGCAGCAGCATCGTCTTACATGGGGATTGAGTTCTGCAAGCCAACGAGTGCGGTGGCTGTGTCCAGCCGACGAGAAGGCGGAGCAACAGCATCGGCAGCAGCAACTGCCGGAGTTCTGCTGCAGGAGTTCCGAGCGATCGAGCCGCTCAGCGAGACCGGATCTGTCTCGTTCAGGGCTTCATCCATAGCCGGCAACGATTGCATGGTCCAGTTGCCGCACAGCATCCACGAGAGCAACGTCCTCCTGTTAGTGGATACACTGAGCTCCAGCTCTGCCCAGGGAGTCGCGATGGCGATCCAGGTACGAATATGCTACTTGGCTTTAATCCTATCGAAGTTTGGAAATCTGACATGATGGTCGTCGTTCTTTGATATGTTAGGCGATCCTGCGAGCCGGTGCCCAGCAGAACGATATCTGTATCGTTGCGATCTGCAGCCACGACCGAGCCCTCGCGCAAGTGTTGGAGGTCTTTCCACATGTGCGCGTCGTCACCGCAAAGGTCTTTGCAGCAAACGGAACTGCAGAGGCTCCTCACCAACTACCGACTACATCTCCAGCCGCACAGACCCAACGAGGAATTTGGTCTTAGGATACAGTCGTATGTCTGGATTTTAGTAAGTTAGAGTAAGTAGTAGTAGTGGCATTGGACTGGAGGGCAGCACTTTGTAATTTGAATTGTATCGTACATACAAAGAGCAGTCGCTACATAACAACGCACTGCCGATGGGCGGGTTTGCTTGTAGCCAAGTTGTAGGATTAGTATGAGAGAACTCCAAGCTGACAACTGGCTTTGACAAATGAAATGACGCTCTCGAAATTCAGTCTATTGAGCAAGGATACTGTGCAGGTGGACCACAGCGCTGGCGAACATCAATGACTACGGTGTGGTCGTCGCTCTCTATGTCATTCAGTCAATGCGCCTGTACACAGCACAATGCGCGCACTTGCCGCCAGAAGGAAGCAAGCACCAGAGCTGAGATTGGAACTGCCGGGACAGACCTACACGCCTCACTCTTCAGTTGATAACGCACCCGCCCGGATTTGTCGCATACCTCTGTGCATGCATAACGGGTAACCTGCTGCTCTTCGCGCAGGTCGTGAACAGCTCGCGGTTCAACTCAGCCCAGCGACCACCGGCAGCCAAACTGCAACAACAGCACACTGAGCCAAACAGCCAGACCGCTGACCCACCAAGTCAGAGCTCTCGACGACGCGATTTCGATGCGAGACACTTCTCGCATTCTCAACCACCACGAACGAACCGGATGTCAGTTCACTGCTGCTGTCTCATGAGCCTTTCTCGTTACAATCACCAGGCTGGCAGGCATGTCTTGGTCCAGTTCGCCTTCGTTATCCGGACAGCAGCTCCAAGGATGCGAAGAGCACTCAACACACACCTCTCTCAATCCGGGGATTTGCAGCCACCAATGCTGAGTGTACATGTGTCACAGACCAACAACCGTACAGATGACCACGTTGAACTTGCAGAGGTTCGTAATGATCCGGCTGACGCGCACCAAAATGTTTACACTTTCTGCGTGAAGAGCACTCCGGACCAGTGGATTGCGCATACTTGTCGTTGTTCCCTAATGATCCCATGTGGGTCTACAGTACCGATACGATACTCTGTGAGTTATCCATCCGTTAGGCACGTGTGTGTGGCCAAGCCCTCGACTTTGCCTTCCCATTGTAAACATCGATGGGAAAATTGTCTTTGGATCGCACTTTTGAGCACAAGAGACCGGATGGACGCGAATGGAGCTCTGAGAGAGAGGCTTGAAGAGGCACACCAATTTTTCGCTGTCGCAATATGTATTATGTAATAGCGATTGCGCATCATGCACTACTCGGTCGAGGCCTTCACGAAAGGTTTTACTCGCGGCGGCGAGTCGTTCGAACGCCAAGCAGTGCTTGCACCTTGCGAGCTGGTGTTTTTGTACTGGTTCGGAGTACAGTCCTCACTCGTGTATAAGTAATTGCAACTATTATACTTTCTACGAAAAGAGCAGCCTTGAGTGCAGTAAGTCGCCAATGGCAATGCTACTTGGGTCTCCCTGCAAAAGCACCTTCGCTGCGATGACGCGCAATTGCGGGAACAGCTCCACGAGGAACCGAAGCGCGCGCTCGTGGCCGCAGATCGCCACGAGCCAGATATCTCGTAGCTGGACATTCGACCGCAGTATCGCCTGAACCATGCAATATAGAAGTACATGCAAAAGAAACCACACCAGTTGTCAGTAAGGTACCCGTTGGTACATTCAAAGGTGCTATGCACTGGGCACTGTACCTGAAGCGCCTTGGCGACCTCTTCGCTGGACCGAGGATCCAGAAAGTCCACGAGGAGCAGGACGTTGCTTTCGTGGATATTCTGCGGTAGGTGGACGGCGCACTCGTCATCACCAGCTCCTCGCTGTCCTAAACGCGACGAGTCGGACGTGAACGCAACGGATCCGACATCGCAGAACACCTCGATATCCTGAAACTCGCGCAGCAGCACGGCAGCGACTTCGTTGCCGCTTTCAGACACGATCTTGACGGCGCAGGTAGGTCTTGTCAACTCTGTTCCCAAGAAGTAAGCTGGAGAGGTGCTTGAAGAAGAGCTCGGTGTACCCACTGGGGTCTGGACGTCTCCGGTCGGGAATTCGCCTATGGCGTGCTCGAGAAGTAGTCGTGCGATCCGCGACTTTGCGATCTGTTTGTGTTGTGCATCCACGCGCGGGTCGATCAGTCGTATGAGCAGGATCTCCATTGTCGCCGTTTTCAGCTCGAGGACACTATCGAAGGTCTCCTCCATCGGCGCCATGAACTTTAATTCTGGGTAGGGCGATACCCCAGAAGGTGATGTTACGGGAGACGGCGAGTGAGCTTGCTCTTCTGCAGAGTGGTAGCAGCGTTCATCAGCGCACCCGTTGTTGGACGTGAATCGCGCGTGGTTATATTGTTGATGGTGAGTGGTCTGGTTGCTGTTGCCGCTGAAGACCAGTCGTTCCCTTGCGAGCTGCTCGCTCAGTTGTTGTAGCTGTTGCTGGTAGTTGCCGCCACTATTGCGCGTATCAAACTCTCGCTTCTCTTCGGACGCTCTAGCACTTCCGACCAGGCGCTGGTCCTTGCGGTTGCGGTTACGGTTGCTGCGTCGCTGCTTGAGGTTCGATATCGCGGCGCGGCTGACCTGGTACTCCTTGGCCAGGTTCGCCTGCTTCTCGCCCAGTTCGATGCGGCGCAGGATGTTGCGCCGGTCGATCTCGCGCAAGTACCTAGAGGTCCGCGCTGGCGGATGCTGCTGCTGCTGCTGAGGTGAAGGTACGTCGATGTTGACGCTGGTTCTGTTCGTGGTGGTCTTGTAGTTCGGACGCGTGCGAGCGGGTTCACTGGCGCTACTGCTGGTGGTACTTCCACAAATATGATACGAGCTCGGCACTGTACCGTTGGATGCTGTTCTATTGATGGCGATGTGCTTGAAGTCGCTGGGGTTCGGCGAGCCGCGGCTAGCGTCGTTCTTCACAGAGGATCTCTGGCTCTGGGTTCGCGCGATCGAGTCGTCGACCGAGTCCATCAGGTGGCTGTAGATTGGAAACCCTAAAGTTGCGCTGCTGTTGATGTGCTGGAGCTGATGGTCACGGTGCTGGTGCAGTTGGCGTTGCTCTTGCTGGTGGTATCCATGGGTGTCTCGCGGTCGGTGTCTCGATACAGAGGACGTCACTGCGTACTCAGACGCAACGCTGTTGCGTTCGTGGTGCGGCGGCGACTCCTGGAGGAACGTCGCAAAGCCAGGCAGCGACCGCGGAAGTGACGCTGCTACTGCTGCTGCTGCTGCTGCTGAGCTTGTTGTACCAGCTCCTTTATCTGCTGGCGTGAACCTGCTGCGTCGGAGCGTGTGGTAGTGCTGCTGCAGGTGCTCGTGGTCGCCAAAGCTGGCCGAGTATCCGCGTCTTGCTTCGCCACCACCACCACCGTGGGTGTCGTCGTGAGGAAATCCTTCCATGTTTGGTTGGGGGACAAGGTATCTGATAGAGACCGCCAGCAAACGCGGATTTCGAGAGCGAACACCGTTTGCGAGACGCCGAGACTGACGTTGGATGCGCGCGATACGGGAGGACGGACACTGAGTCGTGAAGTGTGTGAAGGAGAGCGCCGGCGTCTCTCTACTGACAAGAGAGATAGGGATCGAGAGTGTAGCGTCAGTGCACGCCCGACCTGGGGACCAACAGGCGACCAACGGACCAGCTGAACGGACCACCGACTAACGGACCAGCCGAACCGACAGCCGACAGAAGAATGGAAGAAGAATGAAGGATCCCAGATGCGACCTGGACCTCAACGGCCGGCCAGCCCGTAAGTAAACAAACACGTGGAGAGACTGACCCAGCCAAGGTTATTTCCCAGAAAGTGGACCAAACGAGTGATGGTCGCCCAACACATGGACCGATTCCCAAAACATGGACCGGGACATTCCACTTTTAGTGTGGACCACGTGTTTTGTGATGGGAGCAATTGAAATTAGTGTTGCACATAAATTCAACCCAATAAATTTGGTCATGATCAGGCATCACAGACAATTCGTGCCTAATCTACCATGATTTCAAAGTATTTCCTAATGATGTGGCGCCTCGTCATATGAAGATTGCCCGAAATAACTCCGGTGTGGGTGATGTTGCAGCTTTGGCGTGCCGTTCCCTACGGTTTCACAGCAAGTAGAGATTAAAATAGGTTATGCCACTCCGATCGCATTCCAAATATATTCATCAGCTCAGAACCTGGAGCGCACACGCTCACCCTTGTTCTTTGTCTCCACAATCCTCGGTGACCGAATCGACAACTCTCACACTCTTGGCCGAGTCCTCATAGACCGCACCAGCTTTGGACGCGATCCTACGCGATCACAACCGGACGAATAAAAACTACCTGCTCGCAGCCTATATCGATACGTACACACTCGATGTCGACTACACACGCCTGTCCTCGTACACACACACAGTGCACTCGTGAACACAGCTACCTGACTCGTAGCGTCCTCGCGTCCCATTCGCTTCACCGTTCGTCCTTGACGCGCCTCGCGCTTGTCGCCTCTCTTCTTCTCGCTCGTCGTCGAGCTCTCGTATTCGATTTCTCTCTGCTTCTCTTGCCTTCTCTCGTCTTCTCTTGACGCGTCGATGCATCTCGTTGTTGAGCTGTGAGCCTACGAGGAAGAACCGAAACACGCACACGCTGTCCGTACACATCGACACATTCTAGTTATTCATTCTGCGTGCTTGCTCTCACTGAACCGTGGTGTCTACTCTCGATCGCCTTGTTGATCTTGGGGTGATTCCAACTCTGGCAGAATCAATGTCATCCTATAGAGTAGTGAGCGAGGGGTTTCTCTGGATATGACTATATCATTGATCGAAATGCCACTAAAGTGGGGTGTAGTAGCCTCGTAGGAAAAAACAGACATCTAGATAAATGCTAATAATTCGTCAGGATAACCTCAACTTATAATTGATCTCATGCGCACGAGCGCATAGTTTCAGCGCAAAATTGGATCTCATGCACAGGAAGGCATAGTCCCAGTGGTTGTACTGGGACTATGCGTTTCTGCGAATGAGAACTTGGCCTCACCGAGAAAACCAGAACAAAGGAAGACATGTAAAAATGGTTTCATGCGGATTTTAACGGCGCAAGTAAGAGGCAAGTGCCTCTCAAATTGCCTCATTTAGTTCATGTATCTTTCTTCACGGCGCCAGCCTCCTCAACACGTCGACACGCCAAGAGAGAGGGTTAAGCGACTTTCACAACCAACAATATCCCTCTTCACTTTCGTCGGTATCTCATCCAATGTCTTCGTCTGTATCAGATCATTGCCCTTCTGCTGCGTTCTTCCAACCACTCAAATCCCGAATTCCAAGTCAGTGTCGATGTAGATACGCAAAACTGGTTCTTCCGAGTCGTTATTGCTGTTACAGTGGCGGTGGAAAGCGTCAGGGAGGGTGTGCGTGTCCTCGGGTTCGGCGATGCCCACACCAAGCATCAGTAGTTCAGGGGTGTGGTGCGCAGTTTGATCAAACAGGACAGAAATGGCAACAATCAACCCATCGCCTATGCAATTGTCCACAGCGACAACCCCGACAACATTCGCTAGTTTATCCAACAGGGTGTGAAAGGCGGTGTGGAATTTGGCGACCTTCCAGTTTTCTGTTATCTTGGGTGCATAATAAGAGGCAACCCAGGTCCTGTTTGCTGTGATGGAACCCGGATAAACACGAAGTACTGCACAGTCCATACCCTCCGCAACACCAAGAAGCACTTTGGAGTGCGTTCGCAGCATGCATCAAACCTGATATTGGCTGCGCAGGATGCGGCATCGCGAACTCTGAATAGCAAAGCGATCGCCTGTGTACACAACCTCCTGGAAGATGCCTGCGCTGAGTACGTCAAGTCCATCGATCCAGTCAAATGGGTTGTCTTCGCGAATACACGGAGGTTTGGAGAAGTCTCGGATGGTCCGTCGACAGGTGTTCCATTCTTTGGCTGGAGAAGCTCCAACTTCGTCGAGAGCGACAACAACTCGCTCCTCCTTAACGGACCTCATTAGTCGTCTCCGGCCGAAATCCTCCAGAAGGTAATGGTGGTTTTCATGGAGGCGGTCAGGAAGCACAACAACCTGTTATCGAAGTGGAGACAAGAAAGCAGAACGATCACGCATCTGGCAACCTCACTTTGGGAACAAGAAAGGAATGGTGCTGGGGGATTTGGTGCAGATACCAGCTCAGACATGGTGCATTTTGCGACTGGAGCAGACAGTCGGGACCAGGGCAGAGTCGACCTGGATCAGTTTACCTGCACTTGCTCCACGTTCGACCAGATCCAAGTTCCATGCCGACATTTGATGGCAGTGCTCCAACACAATCAGAAAACCGACGTTGCCGTGCATGTCTTTCATCCAGCCTGCTTGGTGACAACGTTCGCTGCTCCTTTCGAAAAGAAGAATGTCGGGCTCGTACTCGATGACGGACTCGAGCCGCCGTCTGAGATATTGCCATCTCCCTACTCCAAACGACGAGAAAAGAGTCGAAAACGGCGTTACCAAAGCAGCAGAGAGAGCCCGTCAGGGAAAACGTATCGATGCACGAATTGTAACTCAAGTTCATCAACGGGACACAATCGATCAACTTGCACACAGTCCCATGAGACCAGGCCAGCTGCAGGGTACGGACACACTGTCCCTATCGACTCTAGCTCCGACTCTAGTCGTGAAAACGATGTCGAAGATGTAGACCCACGACTCTGTGTGGAGTTCCTTCTTTCATAAAAGTGCACACACAGGCAGACTCGCGGTTAGTTATCCACACTCATAATTTGCATACAAAAACAGTAGCAGCAGCACTTCACTATTCGCACCCTCCCTCGCTCACTGGCGTCTGCATGTGCACAGGGGAGGGAGGAGCGCTCGTCGTGGCTGTGAGAATACTGTTCCGCTACCGGTTACCGCCTGCCCTGTCCCAGAGGCGGTGGGCGCCCGTTGGAGTGAGACAAGTAGTTGAATTGGTTGGTCCAGGCAGTGTGTGGATGCATGTGAAGCAGAGTGCTGTTGTGATCTCTCCCAGGTGTGGGCTCAGTCTTCATATCACTAACTTTCGTAATAAGCTTTTCTTTTGTGTGTCATCTGTGAGTGCGATTTACAAAAGTGGCTCAACGACGGCGTGTACTCGCGTGCGATCGCTGCTTGGCAAGAAGTGGGGTTCGATTCAGTGGAATTTGACGAATGGGTGGAAAAAAAGAGTGAAATAATGTGTACCACACTAAAAATGAATGCCTGGTCCACTTTGTGGGAATCGGTCCACGTTTTGGGCGACCATCACTCGTTTGGTCCACCTTTTGGGATTTGCTCCCAAGCAAAGAGCTCCAATAAGTGACCCGCCGCCGCGTCTGATACAGTACCAGCCTGCGAAGCCCGACCCCCACCCAGCACATGTCCACTATTCACTCCATTACCAACTCATGCGTGACGCAAGCCCCTCGAAAGCTATGATATTTCTGCTTGTCGGAGCGCTGTAATCTCCGGTTTGGCTGGATTTTGCTGTGCGGACACTAGATATTGCCGAGTGGATGTTATCCGCAGTCCTTACAGAGAGCTGGTAGAGTAGTTGAAAGAAAGGATGAGGGCGGGAAAGCGCTGAGCCGACGCGCCTTTGGTGAGCCATTCGGTCGTCGAACGGAGACTTTGGAACGGAGAGCCAACTGGCTGATGTGCTGATCCAGTCAGTGTAAAAGAGCTCTTGGCATTTTTAGAGAGAAAGAGAGCGTTGTCGATCGTTTCGTAGGATGGTTGGACGACAAATACACACGAACTCCACATTTTCAACCGTGTGAGATGAGGAGAAGCTCTTTTTGCTGTCCATAACTTATAGTAAAGCTCCGTCAAGCCTCGAACCAGGTTGGTGCCAAGCTCCTTCGCTCTCCTACAATTATAGGTGACGGTGGAAGGTAAACTCCAGTTCAGTGGCGAGATGACACGAGCATAAACATTGACAAATAATTCTTCACGTCCGACTCAGTTGATTGGTTGGTTGCTCTCCGATGAGCAAGCTCCTCTTATATCCAGCAAGTGGTCGTCGGCATGGGTGCGATGCTCCTTCCTGGAAGAGAACCGAACATGTTTGTCATGCCTGGTGGGGCAAATTTCAATCTAGCTAGCTAGCTGTAGTACCTCTCTGTATCTCTATCGGGATGTCTTTCTGCCTGGTGTACGTGCGTCCGAAAAACATTCTAAAGGTTAAGCATCTTTACAAGCAAGATCCCAATCTTTTGGAAGATCTCGGTCTCTTAAGTCACCGTGTTCCGATATTCCACAACACCACCAGCCATACTGGAGCAGAAGCAGGATCACGCTCATAAATAGGAAACAAAGGAGAAAAATTGCGAAACCTTTTTGGTCAGCAACCGCGTGCGCAACCAGGAACAAGAGGTGCACGAGGGTTTCGCTCTTGTTTCTGTCGCTGGGACGAGGGATCCAAGGAGACCAATCGAATAATTGAAGTACAAAATTCAGATGCTACAGTAGCAACACTGAACTACAGTATACTTACCGGCAGTTTGAACCAAAGCAATAGCAGGTCCGCACGCCCCGGGACTCGCGCACTCGCGGAAGATCCAATGCAGACGGAGGAGTGTTAATCGGAATACAGGATGCAGTAGCGCGTTCGCACAGAACAACACAGGCGAGGAGCCGACGACGAATCCGGAAGAGTCACACGCGAAGGCATAATGGCAGGTGGGCAGTTCCACCAGAGCTTCAGTAGCTCTGGGATCGCACTCATAGAACGACCGCGAGTGCCTGCTTCTTCGGCAAAGGTGTGACCGACTGACTGGCCGACAGCACTGGCCGGCCGTCGGCCGCATTCATTTGGCATTTTTGATTACTTCAGTCCGTTTTAGTATGTTGAGGCACGCAACTAAACTACAACAGAAAATGGTAACGGACGTCAAGTGAATTAGACACGCGGCATGTACCGCGGACGGACCATGGGATGGAGGTCATTCGATTGGCCAACGAGGAGGTGATTTGGTCTCCCACATCTGGACGCCAATCGTTCTGGATCCATGGAGGAGCATGGTGTCACACGCCGTTGGTGTGTGTGTGTGTGTGAACTAAACTGCAGGAACGTGCCTGCACCGCAAATCGACAACAAAGCGCACGCTCCCTATTACCTTGTACACCTTACAAGATCACAGTAGAGAAGCCGGCAGTGGCAGACGACAAACGCAGCTCTGACTTAGATACACACAGAGTGGGATTGCTGGCCTGCAGACTCCCTAAAGTCGCAAAACTAACGTTAAATAAACCTTGGAGCTATCATAGAATCCTCACCTCACCTCACACGTATTGTCCAGGCAAGTGGGTCAGTGAATCTATGTATGCATAATCCAAAGTATGCTTCGCCAGAGTGTTGCGCATGTTGAATCTGTGTAAACAGCCTATGATTACGATTCAGGGCCGCAGACGCTGCATTTGTTTATGAGGAATCGAGATTGGACTCGCTCTGTCACGTCATTACATGCGCGTTCCAGATGGTGAGCGAAGAAGAAGCAGAGGAGACGGGGCTGGTCAATGCCTGTTGAGTAAACAGCAACTCCTGCAAGGCATCAGAAAGCGGAGACCACCGCCACCGCGACAGCACGACGGTCGTCAACATCTACGAGTCCGCACTCGTGAAAGGGAGCTCCCCGGCATTCGTTGAAGCGCGTGAGTCACAGCCACCGCGTTTTGATGGTTGGAGTAGCTCCTCGTCATGTTGCGAGCGTCATTAGGAAGAGGAGATCAGAAGGGATGCGGCGCTTCGATGCTTTAACGTTCGTTGCTAGGGACTGCAGCATGGAGCACTGGTACGGTATCCGATTGACACATAGCCGGACCCAGGATAGGGGATGTGGTGAAATGTTTGAAAAGGTCAGAAACACCACACATTGCACTCATTTGTACACTGTCGCTGTGCGCTTCTTCCCGCTGCGACGCCGCCCAACTCCATCGCCCATCAGCGTCACTGCTACTGTACATGTTTATCACCATGGCGGATGCGCGGGCGGGGTTGGACTTTGAAGTTTGATGTCGCGTGTACATACACAAATGTTCGTGAGCTATTCCATTATATAGCTGATGGATCGGTGATTGGATGGATGGCCCAGCACTTCAGCGATGCTTGCGACAAAAAGTGTCGCGTTCCTTCCTTCCCTCTGAATGCCAAACTGGCTGTCCGTACACTCACATCCTGGACGTTAATCTTTTGTGAAGCTCCTGCTTCAGGTGGGCCTTCTTCATTGGGCATGCAGCGGCAGATACACTCATTGCTCAGGCAGATTGTTCTGTATAATTGGTTTTGCGAGTGAGATCCCAGGGTCGGGGTATTAACACCCTGAAACACCCAGAGACACCTTCCTTTGTAAAACTACCGGCAACCGCAAGCGCATATTTGCCTATTCTTCACCTCATGGCCCACTCCATCTCGCTCTTAAGGTAGTATAAAGCGCGTATCACAGGCTGCTGAGTAAACACATAGCCAGCAATAATTTGCGGAGCGAATCCCTGCAACAGCCCAACTGGGGAAAGTGAATCTGAACACCAAATTCATGTTTCTCAACTGATACGGAAGACTGAGCCTGGAGTTTACTCGAGTTCACCCGTAAAACGCATGGCGTAACGTACTGTACCGTAGGCAGACTTACCATCCTTTTGTATCAAGCGCGGTTTAAAATTTGGCGGGGCGATGTGAGCCAACCATTCCTTCTTCCTTTTTGATCGCTCCTGTTCCACCCATACTGGCGCAAACGCTCAGCAGAAGTTTACAACTCAGCCCAGCCAGACCAGCACGCTAAACTCCATCCATACTAAGAGTTTAATTATTTAACTGGATCTCTTGGATGATCGAAGAGCTTCTGTCAGCAACACCAAAAGGTCAGCTCATCCATCTCCCCCCAATCCTCAACAAAAAGCAAAGAGCAAGAGCAAAAGGGGTCGAGGCTTTATGCGAGAGCGAGCGAGCGAGCGTCAGGCAGGAGGTGGAACACGCTTGGCCTCGCAGCTGCACTGTACAGAAGCATCGCCTACACAACCATCCATCAGGGACAAACTTGCAAACTCCTGATCAGTCCGTCAGTCGAGTCGGGTCTTTCGAGGGAAGGCGGTTGCGTCACGCAGAAGACTCTTCTTGGTCTGGTTTGGATAGTATGAGGGTGGGGCTCGAGAGGGTGGGACTTCATCAGTGGTGACGACTGATCTGAGCTGCTCACTCGTTTGGTCTCTTTTGGGTCTTGGCTCCGTCCGTCCGTTTGGACTCGAGAAGCAGCCAACGTGCTTTCCGTTCATCCATCGTATCGTAAACAGTGTTTCGCCCACGGAAGAACCTTTGGATTGCCGCCAAAGCATGGAAGTCAATGGATTCGCTTCGTCGAGATCTCAGCTCTCGATGACTCTGTCGATGCCGAACCTCGCACAACCATAAACGCGGGACAGCTATGACTATCGATGTCTGGCTCGGGATCAACACCGCACGCACAACTTCTCGGCGTCCGCATTCGCATCTACTGATCGCTCACTCGAGGACTCGATCGCAAGGACCCAGGGTCTGAGGTCATCGATTAGCGACGCGAACGGCGGCTCGCCCAACTTCATGAACATCGCGCTCAACAGCACGTCCCGGACAAACCAGTCGTGCTTGCATCGTCCAGGTCACAGCAGAGCCAGTAGTGAGCCCGCGAGGATGTGTACGAACTACGAGAGCAACGTCCTCCTGCTCATCGACTTTCTAGCATCGCAGTCGAGCGGCAAGGTCGTCAGGGCTCTTCAGGCGATTCTGCGACCAGGTGTCCAGCAACGATATGTCCTCGTTGTGGCGATCTGCAGCCACGAAAGAGCTCTTCAGGAGCTGCTGGAGCGGTTCCCCCAATTGCGCGTCGTCACAGCGAAAGTACTCCTCGCTCAAGGCGATCCGTGTACGAATACCAGCGGTGTTGCCGACTTGCCCCACTCAAGGCTGTGCTTCCAGTAGTAGCAACCACCATAATTATTATGCAGGTAAAGTGGTAACTTCTTGTACGACTGAATGACAAACCAGGGCAGTACTTGATAATACCGTTCGCGATCCTCGTTCGACCTATTTCAGGGCCGAAGCCATATCCGCTAGCTAATAGTGGCCAATACTGAACAAATCTCAGACGGTCGTTCTTATCAGCGGGTGGACAGGTGGAGCCACCACGCAGCATGAAAGCATAGAATCGAATTCAGTACATCGTGAAATTCGATAATAGGTGAGATTTGGAAGTACCAACCCCATGAAATGTCATTGTCTGGCTCGAGCTCGCGTTCTCTTCTCGTCCATAGTCCGTCGAGCATTCGACGCACTTACTCGAACGGCTCGCTCGACCGCTTTTTGTCTTATGATCCTGTCGCGTTTGCAAACCGAGGGCTGTCTATTGCTGCTCATCTGATGCGAGGGCTCTGTCTGCCGCAGCTTTCAAGGCGAGGAATCGCTTTGAAAGCCAGTACGCGTGGCAGGCAGGCACGCATACCTCCGTCATAAAGTACCACGAGCCTTCAAAGCGCTCTGTCTCCGCCACTCCTTCGTCTGGATCTCTTCACCTCTGCATCCGCTGACGTGGCCGACGCTCAAGGGTTGACACCAGATATGCCGATCTTCGTGCCCTTCATTTGCATGGATAGATAGACAAGGATAGAGAGCTCATTTCCCGTTTCCTGAGCGCAATTTCAATACCGCCGTGGCAAAATCAAATCAGGACTTCTCAAGCCATGTGCCGAATGCTTTTCAAATCTCCTTTATCCAATGCCTGGTGCTCACACAAACCCAGGTCTTCCCTTCAAGCGCGCGTGGTCGTCTCAACTTGAGTGAAGCAACTGCGAGTGCACAATCAAATCGTAGCGAGCGAGCCGCCTACCACTTGGGATTACTCAGGGAGAGAAGCGGCTGTAAACAGCCCAGGCAGAGTGCAACCGACCACCCCTCGTTGAAAAGAAAGTATAGGGGTAACTTAAGTTACTGTGTCTTGTGCTGGAGTGCCAGCCCTTAGTATCTCTGTACATGCATAGTGGGTAACCGTGGTGTCGTTGAAGGTTCGCTCTTTTTTCCACTTGCCCAGCGACCACCGACAGCAAACCGCAGCAGCCTCGAAGACGCGCATTTCCGATGCGATACGCTCTCTCACTCCCCATTCAACGATAACGAACGAACTGTATGCCTGTCAGCACACTGCTGTCACATGGGGCTTTCCTCTCTACCGTAGGTCCAATGGCATCTGGTTTAGTTGACAGCGGTGCACGTTACCCGAACACTCAGGAGGCCAATGCTTGCAGCAAAGGCACCCCAACAGGGATTTGAAGCCACCAACGCTGAGTGTACATGTGTCACAGTCGCTGTATCTATTCACCAAGTTGAACTTTGGAACTTGTGTGGTCAACCATGGGCGACGTGCACCAAAATGTTTACACAGTCGTGAGGAGAGCAATCCGGACGGAGGCGATTGAGCAGTCGGGTAAGGCGAATCGCAGGTTGGCCTTGATGAATCTGGAGGCCATGATCCCGTGGGGCTGCTGGTATACTCTGGAGGCGCATAGTATCCGTTAGGCGCTTGATTGCAACCATCGATGGGGGATTTGGTTCTTGGATTTGGGCCAACAGTGTTAGGAATGAGAACCGAATGTCCGAAGTACATGCATGGAAGAGAGCTCAAGAAGAGCGACTGGTTGTCGCAATGCGGATTGCACCTCAAATCCCAGCTACGGACTGAAAGCGCTGCTGCACGTAGCGCTGCAGAGAGGCACGCGTGCCAAATGCACAACGGTGGGCAAGGAGGTTCATCGCGATGGAAAACGCGTTCGGCAGGCTTATCTGTGCGTCCAAGTTCTTGTGCTCTTATGTCTGCGCTGACGCTCGTTGATATACAGTAGCTCGCTAACGGCAACCGCTTTGTACCAGTGGCTCGATACTATTTGTAGATCTTGTAAGCTACTCTCTTCATAACATGAAGACGCCAGTACTAAAAACCTGTGCATTTATCCTAGTCGATTTTCTGTCGAGGGGAACCTCGCGTGGATCGATTCAGCAACGCCGCTGCTGCTTTGACCTCCATGTGCCAGGAGTTTCGCAGTGAAGATGCGCAATTGTGGGAACAACTCCAGAAGATACCGCAGCGCACTTTCGTGGCTACAGATTGACACGAGGTAGAGGTCTCGTTGCTGGACACCCGCTCGTAGAATCGCCTGGACAAAGCCAACAAAGCAGCACGCTAGTCAGATCTTTGTTTCGCTAATGGCACGGATATCATGAAAGCTCAGATCGCATACCTGAAGCGTCTTGGCGGCCTCCTCGCTCGAGTGCGCGTCCAGAAAGTCGACAGCGAGGAGGACGTTGCTTTCGTGGATATTCTGTGGTAGGTGGACCGTGCACTCATCATCAACAGCTCCTTGTTGGCTTACTGCCAGCGACGAGTCGAAGGTGAACGCGCTCGATCCGACCTCGCAGAATGGTTCGATTTTCTGGAACTCTCGCAGCAGCACTGATGTTGCTGCTGCTGCTTCATTGTCATTGTCACGGTCGGACACTATCTTGACAACGCAGGTAGGTTTCGTATGCTCCACCCCCATGTAGTAGGCTCGCGTCCCTGATAAAGAGGCTGAGCACGACGCCATCGGGATCTTGACGTCCTGGGTTGGGAATTCACCCATAGCAGTCTCGAGAAGCAGTCGCGCGATCCGAGACTTTGCAATCCGCGAAGTCTGTGCGTCTACGCTTGGGTCGGTCAGTCTTATCAGCAGGATATCTGTCGTCGCTGTCTTCACTTCGATGACTTGATCAAGAGCGTCTCCCGTCGGCAACGTGAACTCTATCTCAGCGTACGGTGATACCCCTGAAGGCGAAGAAGACACCGGAGACGGTGATCGGGCCTGCTCCTCTGCAGAGTCGTACCGCCCATCAGAATACACGATATTGACGAGCCCCCCGTGGTGTGGCTGATGCGCAGCCTGGTTGCTGTTGCCACTGAAGACAAACTGCAGCTGTTGCTGGTGGCTGCTGCCAGCATCAGTATTGCGTTCATACTCTAGTTTCTCTTTGGTGGCTTGTGCACTTCCAACGAGCCGCTGGTCCTTATGGTTGCGTTTACTGCGGCGCTGCTTGAGATTCGAGATCGCGGCGCGGCTGACCTGGTACTCCTTGGCGAGGGTCGCCTGCTTCTCGCCCTGCTCGATGCGTCGCAGGATGTTGCGCCGGTCGATTTCGCGCAAGTACCGCGAGGTGCGGACTGGCGGGAGCTGTTGCTGCTGTGGTAACGGTAACCTGATGCTGACGCTGCTTTGACATACTTGGGGCGTGTAGTTCGTGCGCGTCCTCGCGACTCCAGTAGTGGGACTGCAAACGCTCTTCTGATATGAAGTCGGCACCGTACCGCTCGACGCAGTTCTAATGATCGCGATGTTCTTGAAGTCGTAAATGTGAGGCGAGCCACTGCTTGCGTCGCTCATGGGCGATCTTTGGCTCTGGGTTCTCGAAATAATTTGTTTGCTGTGGGGCGAGAACGCTGCTGTCGATCTGCAGTGCTGGGAACGGCCATTGTGGCAGTGCAGCTCGCGTTGACGATGCTGCATACGTTCGCGGTGATCCTGCGGTTCTCGATGGCTCGGTACAGAAGACAGCGCCAGGTACTCGGTTAGAAAGCTGTTGCGTTCGTGGCGTGGGTCTGGCTCCCGGAGAAACGTCGCGAAGCCCGGCAGCGATCGCGCTGCTGCTGAAGCTGCGTTTCCTGCTGGGGTGGACCGACCGCGTTGCAGCGTGTGGTGGTGCTGCTGAAGGAGCTGCTCGCTGTCCCCAAAGCCCGCGGAATACTCCAGTCGTGCGTCGCCGCCACCTCGGGCATCGCGACGAAATCCTTCCATGTTCTGACAACAAAATGAAGATTCGAGAGCGAACACTGTTTTGCGAGACGCTGAGGACTGATACTTTAGATGCGCTCGATACGGAAGGGCGGACACTGAGTAAGTCGAGCGACTCCCTGTTGGTCGCAGTCTGCGGGACCGCAGCAAAAGCTTTCTATTCGCACCCCCGACCCCGCTGAACCGTCCGTCCGCGCGACACATGAACGGAAGAATGAATGCTGCATCGCATCTGGACCCAACGGCTCAAAAGTGGGACCGACCACCCGCCGCGTCTGATACATTGTACCACCCTTCCACCACCAACTTCTGCAGAAACATCTGAAATTTGGACCGTAACGGCTGCTGCGTGACGCATGCACCCCGAAAGCGATGATGTTTTCATCCTTTCGTTGCGTTGGGGCAAGCTTTTGCTGTGCAGCAATGAATGGACCTACACTGTCCACCCGTGCTGCGTTTGTGATCCCTTTGGTTGAGGATTGTAGAGGATGCGCTGGCTTATTTGAGGGGAGATGAGGAAGGAATGCACTGACTGACTGACTGACTGGCGCGCCTTTGACCCATTCGACCGGTGAAGGAAGGAATCACCAGGAGTTACTGCACGCACCAAAGAGAGCCAACTGGTAAAGTAACCACCGAATGGCGTGCTGCTGATCTGTGTCGGAGAGAGCTCTTTGGGGTTTTATAGAAGTTTTCGCGAGCGTTGGCATTTGTTTGGCTCACCAAAGTACAACGCTGGCGCAAGAACGGTTGGACGTCACAAACCTACAAATTCTCAAAATTCCAATTGTGAACCATGGAGGAGCCTCCATATTTCTCGAGGCTTCAACCTTGACTCCTCCACGGTTCATAATTGAAATGTTAAGATCTTCACAGTTTATCCAAGCTTCTCCGTTGCTGTCTTAGTGTGTGAGGGTACACTCCAGGTTCAGTTTCTGTGTCGAAGTTTCTTCAGTTATTCTTCACTTAACCTTGATCAATTGTTGTTGGGCTTTTCCTCCATCACTAGGCTTCTGGTCATCGTTAGCGATGCTCCCTCCAACCCTTGCAAAATGTTGTGCAAGTCTGCTGATACAGAACACAACATGTTTGTCATTACCTGGTGGAGCCCTCAGTGTGAAAATGTGTTCTCTTTCGTTCGTACTAAAGTAGCAAACTCCAATCTCTCCCTCTCTCCTCAAATGAAAGCTCCTTGTGTCTGGCTCACAAGCTCGTAGAGAAGAGCCCCAACCAACGGCGCAGACTTACCAAGTTTTTCGCTCACTGGAAAGGTTCCACCACTCAAGCTAGGGCCAAGGCGGACCCAGGCTCAGATTCACGTTCAGTTCGGTCCAGGAACACGAGGGATTGCGCGCACACACTCGCGGTCAGCAAACGCGTGCGAAACCGAGAATAGGTGCACAGTTTACGTTCCGTTCGTTTGTTCTTGTCTTTGTGACGTGAGGCAAGCGATCCACGGAAACCCGCGTTGATCTCAGCGCCAACAGTTATACGTGTGAGCTATAAGCTCACGCGAACCGCCTGAGGTAACGCTGCGGGTCGCGTGGAAGGTTTCGAGATGATGGTGTTATAAATTGGAGTGCGGAGCCGCAAATATACTAAATGAAGAACAGCACAGTCGCAGACTGAACCGATAAGAAATAAATGAAGGGTCACACGGGATAACCGATGCTAAAGGAGGTCGCAGGAAGGAAGCATGGGATCCATAGAACGATCTCACGCAAACCGTCAAGAAGAAGATCGCGAATGCGCTTCTTTCCGAATGAAATGAAACCCCAACTGGCGGCGCATTCTTCTCGGCACTTCATAGTGATGAGTATTGCGAGGCGACAGCGTCCCCTGAAGCTACGTAACGGACGTGAAAGCAAAAGAAGACCCATTGACACGCGCCACCTCATGTTATCAGCACAACTGCATTTTGTCCATCACAACCAGGCATTCAACCTTGGGTCTGGATGCATGAGCGCGCAGTAATGGTGCCCCACGCCACTGGAGGAACGCATTCAACTGCATGTTCACGTGCACTTCACGGCACCAGCACCACAACTCGATAACACACGGGCGTTCGCCACCTCACAGTTTACAAGGAAAACCTGGCTGGGGTCAGCCCGACCCGACTTGACAAATACACACAGAGTGGGACTACTGGCCACAGATTCATGGTTCATGGTGGATTCGCATTCGCAGCAAAATATGAAATGGACCAGCCAGCACCTAAGGGATCCTATATCCTAGATCTATAGATACACAACTCGAGCATGCCCAGGGCCGAATATTTTAGTATATATGCACAACGAGGTCGTATGCACATCCGGGTATGCTAATGCAAGGTACGCCGTTTGTTGAATCTGTGGTAAACAAGCCCCAAATTGACACCAAGTCAGACCGCGTTTGTGGTTGTTTATGGGGACTCGCGATTAGACTCGGTAACCACCTGCGCTGACTGTCACGTCAGTGCACGCGCTTTTCGGATGGGGAGAGAGAGCGCGCGAGACAGGAATGACTTTTCGTTAAGCAGCAATTGCTCGCACAACCTGGCGACGGTCGTCAACATCAACGAGTCCAACGCGAAATGAGCTCTGGATTTCGTTGAAGCACGTGACTCAAATAGGTTTTGATGGTTTGGTAGTGCTGTACGGTGCTACACTCGTCACGTTGTCCGCTTGCAAGCAAACAGTGAAAGGGATCCCAAAGCGAGATACGAAGAGAAGCGGCATTTCGCTGCTTTAACGTTCGTTAGGGCTTCAACGAGTTGCTGCTGCAGCATGGTGCACTGGTGCGGTATCTGATAGCCAGAGGTGTGCTGTGTGGTTGGGATGCGCACTTCAATCCAGAGAGGGGAACACCACACATCTGTACACTGTCTCTGTGTTTTGTTTCCCGCTGCGACGCCCGCTCTCCACCTCCCATCAACGCACAGGGACTACGGTACACTCGCAATCGTCCTGTTGCATGGAGAGAGCTGAAGTGCATACACGCGCAAATGATTGGATACACCCCACACCCAAACTGATGACTGGCTATTCGGACAGTGAGCGGATAATGAGTTGTGCGCGTCCATCCAAGTGAGCTGATGGATCCGTGATTGGATGGATGAATGAAATCTGCTTCAGCACTTTAGAGATACTGCTGAATGATTGGGATGTTGCGACCAAAGTGTCGCGTGTGGGCCTGCCTGACTGCGAAACTGGATGTGTATAGTTCACTCTCATCCTAACATTAATCTTTGCTGAATGCGTCTTTCCGGCGTTGGCTGGCGCTCATTATTATTGGCCGCGCACGTCGGTTGGACAGGCAGCAGGTACACTCATGCTTCCCCCATTTATCTCAGCGAATGCGCGGCTTTTTGTATACAGAGGTCGGTCTGTCTGGCCAGCTTCGCAAACACAAAGTTACAGGTTGTGTCACTGTGTGCACTGGAGTTTGACGCCAAGCACTCAATTCAGTCAGTCAACTGAAGAAGGACGAAGGAATCTTTGACACAGTCTTGGCAACATACTTCGCGCTTTTTGTTCGGGGCCAATGTCTGGGTTTTAAAAAGCGCCGCCTGCTGATTTCACATCGACAAGCCCAGCTCATTGGATGTGGCAGCCGTTGCGAGCCCATGGTCATGCCCAAAACTCCATAAAACATTATGTTGAATTTGAAACAGGCAGAGGCAAGTAACCGCAAGCGCATGCTCGTTACGTGCGTGCTCCGATTGAGCCGAGGCTGAGCCTGGAGTGTACTCGTCAAAAGGCGCACGGAGCGTAGAGTGCCTCGATCTCGAACTTTTAAATTTTTGAGGCCGTTGATTGTGGCCAACCATTTGTTTCCCCTGCCCAAGAGTTCAGTAAATTTTACACTCAGCCAGCCAAATTGCCCACTGAGTGTGAGTGCACGGTTCTCTTCCGTTATTCTAACGGATCCCTTCGACGATCGAATGGCTCATCCGCATGCCCTCATGAAAGCCAAAGCGCCAGCTCATCTTCCGCAATCAGCAGAGTGAAAGCACATCGGCATTTTTTAAGGGATCGATCGAGACAGAGCAGCGTTAGGCAGGCAGACGCTCTCGAGCTTGCAGTTGCACAGTACCATAATACATAATACAGTAGAAGTCGAGGCGCAGAGCCCATCCATCACGTTCGACAAGTTCACTGCAAACTGCTGATCAGCCAGTCAGTCTTTCGGGGTGAGCGGTTGCGTCACGCAGCAGACCATCGAGTCTTCGCTTGCAGAGATCGAAGGGGTTGGGGTCGACAGTGGGACTCATTGGAGCTGCTGCTGGCTGGTTTGGTCTCTCTTGGGTCCGTCCGTTGGGTCCAATGGATCTTTCTCTTCAGAGGGCTGTGCAAAACAGAGTCTCATTCGTTCAAGCATCAGCGGAGTGAACGGCCGCCTGTCGACCAGTCTGCTGGGTGGGCAAGTGAGTGAGTAAGCAGATTGAAGCCCCAAGGTGCTGACTGACTGCGCCACGCCAGACTCATTCAGTATCCGTCCTACCGTCTCGCGCGCATATCCAGTGCTTGTGCAATCCATCGTATCGCAAACAGTGTTTCGCTTGAAGTGCCTCAGTTGGGGTCGCCAAAGCATGAATGGCTTCAGCTACAACGCCCAGGGCGGTCGCGTCGTTAAGCGAGAAGATGAGTATCATCAAGCACGCCTAGGGGGCAACGAGCACCTCCAGCAGCAGCACTTCCACGCGCTGAGACGCAGCAGATCGACACCAGAGGACTCTTCAGCATCCAGACACTCACTGCCTGGGTTTGCGACGTTCCTTCAGCAGTCACCGCCGCGCCACGAACCCAGCAGCTTTGCTCCGGAGAGACTTGAACCATCAACGTTGTCTTTATCTAGTCTTGGCCGTCCACGAACGCGGGTCGACGACGAGTATCCATCTCAACTGCAGCGCCGCGGCCATCAGCTCCACCACAGCAGCTCGACGTCAGCATTCGCTTCCTCTAGTCGCTTTATGGACTCAGTCGAGAGTTCATCCACGAGGTCTTCTATTAGCGATGCAAGCGGTGGTTCGCCAAACCTCACGGCGTTCAAGAACATCGCGATCAACGGCACGCCTTCGCCATCGCAGCTACACTCGCATCTAAATATTGGCGGCAGACCCGGTGGTGAGCCTGCTAGGACGCGTACGAACTACAAACCCACAGCAAAGGTCGCTGGAAGCCTATCATTGTCACAGCAGCAGCAGCAGCAGCGTCCGCCTACTCGCACGTCGCGGTACCTGCGCGAGATCGACCGGCGCAACATCCTGCGCCGCATCGAACAGGGCGAGAAGCAGGCAAATCTCGCGAAGGAGTACCAGGTGAGTCGTGCCGCGATCTCGAACCTCAAGCAGCGCCGGACAAATCGCAACCGCAAGGACCTCCCACGAGACCGAAGTGATGGAGGCTTTACAGAGAGACGGCAGTCTGAGGAGACCAGTCGAGGTTACCAGCAGCAACAGCATGTACAGCAACTCACTGAGGATGGCTGCGGGCTGCACCACCGCCAACTGCAGCAACCGAGCGGTCAGCACACGCGAGAGCAGAGTATCTCGGACGACAGTAACCATGTAGCTTCTCATCAGTATCATCGACAACACCTCGCACGCGACGCGTACTCTGGCGAGAGCTACGACTCGGGGAATGAGCACGCCCGGTCGCCGTCTTCGGTCGCGTCACCCTCAGGGTTGTCCCCATACTACCTGGAAGCTGGAGCGCTCACGTCGCCGATGGAAGAGACTTTCGACAGAGTCACCGAAGTCAAGACCGCGACGATGGAGCTCCTCATTTCAAGGTTTCTGGACTCCCGTTTGGATCCTCAGTCCATGCAGCTCACGAAGTCGCGGATCGCGCGGCTGTTGCTTGAGACCGCGATCAGTGAATTCCCAAGAAGTGACCTCCAGATCCTGATGCCGAATGCGGGCTTACCAGGTACTCCATCCTACTTCTTGGGGGCGGAGTTCACAAAGCCTACCTGCGCAGTCAAGCTCGTGTCGGACCGCGAACTGGGTTCACCAGAAGTTCTGTTCAAGCAATTCCAGGAAATCGAACCGTTCTGTAAGGTCGGGTCCATTGCATTCGCGTCCAACTCGTCACGATCAAGACAACGAAGAGCTGGTGAGGACGAGTGCGTCGTCCACCTCCCACAGAGTATCCACGAATGCAACGTCCTCCTGCTTGCCGACCTCCTCGATGCGCAGTTAAGCGAACAGGTCGCCAATGCTCTTCAGGTGATCCTACGATCAGGTGTCCAACAAAGAGATATCTACTTTGTGTCTATCTGCAGCCACGAAAGAGCGCTGCGGTATCTACTGGAGCCGTTCCCAGAGTTGCGAATCCTCACAGCAAAAGTACTCGCGCGAGGCAATCAAACTACTAGTAGCAAAGACATCGGCGGCGCGCTCCACTCGAAGCTGCTCTTCCAGTAGCAACCACCATAACTATTCTGTAAGTACAAGCAAATGAATAAACGGATGAAGATTTAAACGACCTCCTCCTCGTCCACCGCTGTACAGACAACCAAATGCTCTGGGTTTACGGTCGCGTTCCCAAATCGAGGGCTGTCTGCAGGTCGTCTGATGGATGAGCACTACCTGGAGCTTTGAGGTGCTGTCTCGTAAACCACATAAAGTACACTTCAAACTACAAAGCGCTCGCGGTCTTCACCACTCGCTGATCAGGACCTTTAGCCTAGTAGCTAGGGGCTTTGCCCCCACCGCATTCGCGCGGACTGCAATCTCGTACAACAAGGCGGTCAATCTCACGTCCAATATGCAAAGCGCTCTCGATCTTCGGCACCATTCATTTTGCGTGGATGCGTAGAGACTCCCTTGACCACCCAGCTTATCCATATCCCAAGCGCAATCCTGAGTGAAAATCCCTGCACAACATCAAAACTTCAAATCAGAACTCGTATGGGACCCTCGCACGGTCTTCACTTCAAGCGCGCGTGGTCGTCTCAACCCCGAGCAGCTGGGAAGTGCACGATCCACGCACACCACTCGGTACTGTATTGCACACCCAGAGTTAACAGCGCGTCGTCCTAATAGAAGTGCAGCCAGTCTGGTTTGGTGTCACATGGTTCCAGCCAGTCCTGCCCTGTACACTCCTCCGTCAGGCACACATGCACACGGACTGATCTGGTGGCTTCAAATCCCAGTTTACGTGCGGCAAGCATTTGCCTCCTGCTATGTGAATCAGGCTGTCTCTGCTTAGCTCAGGTGCTACAGTCCAGTCCAGGTCCAGCCTACCGTACGTATGCCGCAAGGCAGTTTACACAGGTGAGACCATGTGGCGATTGTATTGTACATCCCCATTCCCACTGCCATCATTCGATTGGATCTCGGAACTGTATCGCATCGAAATCGCGTCGCAGAGGTCCATGATCCGGTCGTCCCGGTTGTCTTCAAAGCTGTTGGTGGTCGACTTCGCCCGTCCAAGAGGGGAACATTATTATAGCCGTTATAATCAAGTCAACGAGGGTTTTGTGCAATTAAACTTTGTGTTTAAGATCGACGAATACGTATTTAAAAGAGGTCAACTCTGAGTTGGACTAGATCCCAAACGTGTCGCAGCCGCCGATCCCAAAACTGGTGCCGGTTTTTGTTTGCGATGACGAAGAGTTTGAGTCATACAGGGAAGGAGGCATCGTCACAGCTTGGCAGTGATTTCACCTTCTCTACATGCATACTATCCTTAACGAGATGTCAAAAATATACCCTCCAACAATGAGTGACCCTCGAAGGTGTCGATCACCAGGGGCTCAAGGCTCAAAGGTGGAGACAAATTGCATCAGGCAATACTGCACGTAGGTATATACTGCGCAGTAGCGATTACTACAGAATCATTGGGCAGCAGTGAATCTCTGACGCATTGTGTGGGTCTCCTCTACCGTACACATTGTCATTCCGGGCAAGAGCTAGGTGCTTTTGGGTGTGTTCTATTGGTGTTCTTGACTTACACGCCACCAATCTACGCTTACTACTCAGTACAGCCGGGTTGGCTCATAATTACTCTAGGATGGACAGCTGAATACCTCGTGGAGGAGCTCTAGCACTCCATTGCTGCTTGGATCACCTCTGAGAAGCATTTTCGCCGTGACGAGACGCAACTGGGGGAACAGGTTGAGGAGATACGCGACGGCGTGCTCGTGGCTGCAGATCGTTACAAGACAGATATCCTTCTGCTGTCCACCGGATCGCAGGACTGCCTAGATATCATAACAAAACATCCCATGGTTAGCCAGACCCAGTGTTACCAATCCAAAAGAAAGAAAACCAATAATGTGAGCTTTGTACCTGGATCGCAATCACCACTTCTTGGAGTGAGCGTGAGCTCAGCATATCCACTAGTACTAGGACATTGCTCTCGTGGATGGTCTGCGGCAGCTGAACGGTACAATCCTCGGCGGCAGCCATGGCCGTAGCTGAGCGGAACGCAGACGCAAACGATACTGACCCGATCCCGCAGAAAGGTTCCATGACTCGGAACTCTTGAAGCAGTGCTGACTCGATTCCTGTTCGTTCTTGGCGGTTGAGCACCGAAACCCCACAGATAGGCTTCACGAAGTCGATACCCACGTAGGTAGACGATGCCGAAAGTTGAGCTCGTGACTCCGAGCGGGACGATGACACTGGGATCGCGACCTCTCTCGCTGGGGAAACGCTCATCGCGTGCTCGAGAACCAGGCGCGCAATTCGGGATTTCGTGATCTGCAAAATGCGTGGGTCGGTGCGCTGGTTGATCAGTCTTGAGAGGAGGATCTCGACAGTCGCTGAGCTCACCTGACTCACTCGGTCCAGAGATTCGATGGGCGGCAGGAATTGGTGTTCGTGGCTCGGTGACGACGCCAACCTTAATGGAGACAGTGATGGCGGAGGAGTCATCGATGGTTGATGGGTAAGAGCCATTTCGCTTGTGGAGCTGCTGGTGCGACGAACGGATCCATGATGGTGGTCCCCACGATCACCCTGGCTGCTGGGCTCCGAACTTGTCCCTGTTCTCTCCGGCGTGAGCTGCTGCGTTTGCTCTTGCAGTCGCTGTTCGTGGTCGTGAGACTGCTGCTGCTGCTGGTGATGGTGGAAGGATCCCGTATCACTCTCGGACCCACCTTTCTCTTCCGAGTCTCCCTCCGTTCCGTCGCGCTGGCTGCTGTCTTTCCGGTTGCGGCGCTGCTTGAGGTTCGAGATCGCGGCGCGACTCACCTGATACTCTTTCGCGAGGTTCGCCTGCTTCTCGCCCTGTTCAATGCGGCGCAGGATATTGCGCCGGTCAACTTCGCGCAAGTACCGCGACGTGCGCGTCAGTGGGCGATGGTGGGTCCCGCCGCTGGTTCTCCTGACATTCGGCTTGTAGTTCGCGCGCGTCCTTGCTGGGGCACCGCCACTGACACCGCTGCTGCTACTGGTACTGGTGCTGATCGGATACTCGTTAAGCGCCTTGCTGCTGACGCCTACAGCCTCGAAAGCGCGCTGACTCGCCCTCGCGTTGCTGTTGATCGTGATACTCTTGAACCCACTGAGGCTCGGTGAACCTCCACTCGCGCTGCTGTTCGTTGGGCTGCGAATGGGCGGCGTGCGCTGCTGGTACCCAATAGAACTCGAGTCGAGCAGATGCGTGTACGACGTGAAGCCCGTCGCTGCTGATGGGTCATACTGCTGGGACTGGCGGTAGTACTGGTGCTGCTGCTGCTGTCGGTGGAGATTGTAATCGTTGCTCGCGCTCAATGGACGGAGACTGCTGTGGCCTTGCTGGGTACTGTGCGGCTGCTGCAGGAACGTCGCGATCCCTGGTAACGCTGCTCCTGGCGCCGCTGTTGCGGGTCTGCTGCTCCTCTGTCTCTGTGTGGCGTCGGCCTGCCACCTCTGCTGCTGTTGCTCGCTCATGGCGTATTCGTGTGTGTAACGCCGTGGCTAAACACTTTTGAGTAAGCAAGCGGGGATGTAATGGTACACTCACTCTGTGGTGAGCGACTTTGCGTCTGTCCGGTAGATCAGGAAGTGAGGCGTCTTTCAAATCAAACAGAGACCGTCGCAGGGTGTGTGTGTGTGTTTGCGTGATGCCGACTGAGACTGCCACCACCGCCGTGCTGTAGCTCCTGAGCACTGCAACGGGCCGTTGAATCGTGCCGTCCGTCAGTCAGTCGCCGGTTGTCGTGCAGCGCAGTGTGTTGTCTGTCTGTCTGCGGTGCGCTGATGAGCCAATTCAACCGCTGGGGACGACGGACGGATCAACGCAGGGTCAATGAACTCGTGCCGCCTGACTGGAGCCAGCCGAGCCACCCGTTCCTCGGTTCGTTCGTTCGGTCGAGCGGCGAGAGAGATCGGTCGGTCCCCAACGGCCAAAAAACGTATTTGTAAACAACGCAATGATGGGACAACTGGCTGACTTGAGCGAGCGTGAGGTGGAGATTGATCGAGCTCTTGGCTTTGCTATTGTTGGTGTTGTTGTTGTTGTTGGCTGGTGGGAACATGGAGGATGTGGACCGGGCTGTACCGTAAGTGTGTGTATTGTGCGGTGACCGAGCCAACTTGAAATTTAGGAATGCGAGGGAGTCAGCGAGGGAGTCCGACATAGTCAATTCCAGATAAACGACCAAGCCAGAGGGACCTTGGTTGGACAAAATTTCATGATTTGGTTGGTGGCTTGGAAATTCGAACTTTCCAACTCTCGCAGCAAAGCTGTCGATGTCCCAATCCTGGTGGCGTGTGTACAGTACAGTGCTCAACCTCCTCCAAGGTCCAACGTTTGCGCACAGAGGGGTACACTATGGATCCACCACGCAGTAAATTGGAAGAAGCACACCTGCCAGACTGACTGTGGACTGTGGACAGCGAGCTCGTTTGTGTTCACGAGCAAGGACCAAGAGACCAAGCAGAGCATCGAAATTCTGAAAGGCTTCTGCGGAGAGATTCGTATGGTTGTGAGACGAGAATCACCTTCAACTTGCGCGACAGGCCGGCCACTCAGAGCTTGCAAACTGCAGCAGCGAAGTGACTCACGGGTCAGTCCGTCGCTCGGCCTTCAACGAATCCGGAGTAGACAAATATGCAGCGCCAAGAGTCGCGAGTTTTCACTTCTGGTGCACTCAAAACATCCTCATTCTATTGTGATCCCAAATGAAGAGCTCTAAGCGGGCTCTTCAGTATTGGAAGGAGCCTGGCTGGCTGGCTGGCAGGTTGTGCTTTCCTGTCGGGCTTGGGCTGTGACAGCAGCGTTTGCAACGCCGGGTATCGACAATCGCCATCTCTGCTTCGCCTTGCCTGTCGCATGGCGTCTGTCCGCGAGCGCTCGCTCCCCATCCTGCCAAGTGTGCGATGACGTGGGAACCGAATGCCACTGCGGGAAGGAAGCTCGCACCAAGCGATCGACATTTATCCTCCATAGGCATAGTGTCGTAAGCATACCATTACTGGTGTTCTTGCAAGGCAAGACCGCGTTGGATAGCCTTACGAAAGGTCTCCTGAGCTCGCACAC
>JAADVK010000322.1:0-30138 GCA_023334975.1 Globisporangium sylvaticum
GCAGTGCTTAACTTGTTTGGCTGATGTGTATGTGTGCAAACAGATCAGCCGATCCGCGATCAGCTGCAGCGCGGACTGAACATTATCAACGACCACACGGTACGAGCCCTCCTCTTTCTTGTTACCGCAGCACTGACCGATCGATTGATTACGCTGCGTGTGGTGATATTGACGCACTTTATTTGCATGCGTGCTGTGCTTGTGATATTTGCACCTATCCACAGACAAAGCTGAAGGAAATCGAAGATGCGATCACGGCGGCCATGTCGGAAGTCTGGGGATACTGGGTACGCTCTTGTTCTTCTTCTTGTCATTATCATCGTCAGTCCAGTCCGCTAATGTTTCTCTATCGAACACATAACAACATTGTAGGCGGACCCGATTCAGCTGTTCCTGCACCCTGCTGAGCGCGTCGATGTCCAGGATCTCATCAAAACGGACAACGAGCTGTTCAACAAAGTGCTCACGGTGTTCTCCGTGCTCTGTGACGAAATCTCGGAGCTGAAAGTGACTGTCGAAGACAATTTTTACCCGGCGCTGATCATGTTTGGGCAGGCGTGTCACGGCGAAGAAGGCGAAGTGAAGGCGGGTGAGGACGAAGTTCACATCGGACGCATGCTCCCGTTCTTCCAGGATATCTCCAACTTTGTGGACCGCTGCAACGCCATCACGATCAACATGATCCACCAGCTTGCGAGTCTGTACCAGAGTTTCCAGAAGCTCTGGAAGTCGACGTTCAAGCTCGTGCACCTGCATCCAGTGTTTGACGCGCTGGCGAGTCTGTTGGAGGTGATGATCACGATTGACGCGATCGTGATCGACAACCCCAACATTATCACCTCGTGGGACAAGTACAAGCGCATGATGCAGTACGTGCGCGCAGACCCAGCGCGATACAACATCACAGTGGAGAAGGTGAAGCAGTTTGAGCGACTTCTCGTGAGTTTGGACCAGACCATCATGAGTGCCCAAGTGTTCCAGACGTGTATCGAGCAGGACTTTGAAGCGTTTTCGTCGCTCGACCCTGGTGATGAAGAAGACGATGAAGATCGCAGTGACGATGGAGAGAGCGGACGCGCAAGCAGTGACCGCGAATCCAAGATCGACATTCGCACGAACCGAGTGTTTTTGGATGAGTTTCTGCACTGCATCAGCGCGAGATTGGGGGTCGCGGAAGCAGCAATCAACTCGGCGACGGAAACGTACGAGCGCAACAACCTCGTGGGCACAGCGGGGTTGTACGTGTTGCACCGCCGCTTGCTTCCAGCGAATGTGCCGGCTGATCCAGCGCTTTACAAGCGTTTGTGGGAAACCCAAATGAAGGCTCCGTGTGTCACGATCTGCGGCAAGATTCTTTGGTACGTTCCTGATTTCCTCTTGAAGTATGCGCCGATGAACTCGAAGAAGCTCCAGCCGGCGGATATCGTGCAGTTTCGACGCGAGTACTTGCACTCGCTTGATGAGGCGTTCCCAGGTGACGTTGCGTCTGCGAAGATGGAGCTGAACGCGTGGCTCGTGCGCATGGAGTCGTTCTTCCAGCCCACAACGCGTGGGATGGGAGACGCGTCGCGAACTCTGAGCGTGCGTGGGAACCTGATTCTGAAAGGTCTCATCCTCGCGAAGCGTGTCCAGACGATGATGCACACACTGGTGAATCTTCACTTGGCGCTGGGCATTCCAATGCAGAAGCGCGTCGTTCGTCCACTGTACACGTGTATCGAGATCCTCAAGGCGGTGGAGTTCATGTTTGCGAGAAAGAACCCGATCTTAGCCGAGTGCACGTCGCTGCTGATTCGCCAAGTGACCCACTCGCTGTTTGCGTTCTTCCGTCCGCTGAAGGCCAAGCTCGAAGCCAGCAAGCGATTCGACGACACCAAGCTCGACGTGCTCGCTGCCGTAACTGTTCTGGAAGACATTCTCCACAGTGGCGAGTCGTTCTCGTACACTCGAATCACGGTTTTGGATCTCGCCACCCAGATTGCGTTGATCTCTCCAGACAGTGGTGCAAGTGTGGTGGATGGCGATGGACCCATTGGTCTCAAGAATGCAGACGAGCCCATCAAGCTGATCTGGAAGTTGCGCCTGCTAAGCGACTTCCAGCGCAAGATCCGCAATGCGTGCGATTGCTCGTTTTTCTACTGGAGTCGCGAGCTGCTGCACCCATTCCTGCAGGATTTGTACGGGCAGCCAGAGCAGGCGAACCGCATCCAGTACGTGATTGGAGGGTTCCTGGATGCGATCAAGTTGCTGCGTGGAGCCCAGCATGAAACTGACAACGCGCTGTACGTCAACGCGTACTCGACGTTCATCGACTCCGTCATCGAAGAGGAGATTGTCGAGAATCTGTGCAAGGATGTGGAAAATGATCTTCGTCTGCACATCCACTCGGTGCATCTCGACCACCTGGACGCTCCGAACCCGAAAAGCGCAGACTTCAAAGTGCTGCACTACTACTTGGACTTGCGTCCGATTCGTCTCCATGGGAAAACGCTCGATCTTCGACTCCAGGTGACGCATTACCTCGAGAGCACGTTCTACAACCTGACGACTGTCGCGCTGCACGACTGGAAAACGTATGGGGAGATGCGAAATCTCGCAAACGACAAGTACGGACTGAGTCTCGCGGACAACCACTTGCCGATGGGTTCGCTGGACCAAGGGTTGGATATCCTGCAGATCATGCGCAACATCCAGATCTTCGTTGCTCGGTACAACTACAACCTGAACCAGCAGTTCTTCTTGGAGCGTCGAAGCGACAAAGGCTCGCGTCACCTCAACTCGATCAACATCCACTCGATCGCGAGCTCGATTCGCACCCACGGCATGGGCATCATGAACACGACGGTGAACTTCACGTACCAGTTCTTGACCAAGAAGTTTGACATCTTTTCGCAGTTTCTGTTCGACGAGTACATCAAAAGCTACTTGCAGCGCGAGAAGCGATGGTACAAGAAGCACCGCGACGACCCGAATGTCGACAACAAGTACCCGTACGAGCGCGCGTTCCAGTTCAACAAGGACATTCGCAAGCTGGGCGTGTCAGACTCGGGCAAGACTTTCCTGGACCAATTTCGCATGCTGATCACGGAGATCGGCAATGCGCTCGGGTACGTCCGTATGGTGCGTTCGGCCGGTATGAACTACTGCAGCAATGCGATCAAGTTTGTCCCCGACCTGAACCACACGCACTTCAAGTTTGAAGCGTACGCGGGTGACGGGCTCCCACGGGAAACCGATGAAGAGACTGGCGACGTCACGCAGCAGGAGATCAACGGCGCGAAGCTGTCGCGCGAGACCGTCATCGCGGCGAAGAACCTCGACTCGGTGATCTCCACGCTGGCGAAGAACTTTTCCGAGAACAACGACTACTTCAAGGTGCTCGTGAAGGTCTTCCAGGACGTGACTGCGAGCGACGAGCAGAAGCACTTGGTGAACTTTTACCACATCATCCCGGCGCTGACGATCAACTTCGTCGAGACGACGGTCCAGGCGAAGGACCTCATGTACAAGAACACTCGGCGCCGCGAGTCGTACTTCTCGGACGACGGCTTTGCGATCGGACTCGCGTACATCCTGGCGATTCTCAACCAAGGAGAGGTATGATGATGTGACGTTGTTGTTATTCCCAGTGCATTGAAAGTGAGAGAGCTAACAACTGTGTTTATGGTTTGTTGGTTTTGTGCGCAGGCTTTTGACGCGCTGCACTGGTTTGAAGAGGTGGTGCGCAAGTACAAGGACGAAGAAGACGCGTACAATGTAAGTGATGTATGTTGCACGAGTTCTATTGGGAGGAACACAGAGTCTCATGCGTCATTCTGTTCTGCTGTTAATTCTGCAGCTCAAACAAGCGGAGCGTGAGGAGCGAAAGCGAGAGCAGGCACTGCGCCAGCAAAAAGAGACGACGGCGGAGCTCATCGACGACGAAGAGGAAGTGCACACGCTGCAGCTCACGGCCAAGCGCATTGAGCTCAACCGCCGCGAGTTTGACCTGCTCGACTGGTCGCTCAACGGCGCGCGCATCTTCTTCAAGGATTAAACGCGAATTACACAATACACTCAAACACAAACGTACACAACGAGGGAGGCGCGGCAAGTTGTTCAAAGTCCATACAAGGGAGAGAAAGAAGAAACAAGTAAAAGCAAACGGGGCCAAACAGCTCAGCTCAATCAGCCAGTCAGTTGGTCAATCACAACGCACGCTCCCATTAAATTCATCCAAACATCCATTCTCTCTCTTGCTCTCGCTTGGTTTGCATTCACTCGCTCTCTCTCTCTCTCTCTCTCTCTCTATCTCTCTCTCTCTCTTGATCAATCTTCCAAGCCGCCGCTTGTCGGTCACCAGTCGGACTCGTGGCCCACGGGCCGTGGGATATTTTCCGGTGCTTGTGCTGGATGCAGCAGCTCCGCTCACTGGCGCTTCTTAATAGCGCGCTTCGACAATTTGGTAGTGTCTTGCATAAACTTCATCACCCAGTAGCCCTGCATCATCCATACGCGCGCACACACACACACACACACACACCACAAAGCGCACTCGTTAGTTGTCTGTGGTCCTGCATGCCGCCGCCCTCACACATGTGCGGCTGTGGAATGAAGAAGAAACGCAGAAGGAAGGAAGGAATGAAGGAAGGAAGCGCGACCCACCCATATGCAGAGAGAGCGACAGGTACGAGAGAAAGGGAGAGAGCGTAGTTCTTACCAGCACGAGCACGTGCAGCCCCACGAGCGCGTACACGAACGCGTTCAGGCCGACGCCGAGCCCCGGGCCGAGCAGTCCGCTGCCTGCCGCTTCCATTGCCATTTCTTCTCCTTAGTTTCGTTCTTTTTCTGTTGTGTGGCGCGGCAAAAGCTTCAGCTTCATGTTGCTTGGCTTTGTGGTGGCTTCTGCGGATTGGCTGAAAACTGTGCTTCAATTTTAAATGTACGATTTCACCAAATCATAGCTGCTTTAAATGTTTTGTTTTATCCAATCGTCATGCCTTAAACATCGCGGGAAGAAAGAACATATATGTAATATTTCGTCAAGGAAAGCAAACTACCAAGTTCAATGTCAATGTTTCAAACATCAACAGCAATAGGTTTGTAAATTTAGTTTCAAATTACCTCAATTTCTAATAGATTGCCTTTTACCCTTAATAGCGATGCTTCAGCATCTACATCTAGCTGCAAGCTATCGCGTCGTCACAACATGAAACAGCGCTTTCAACAGTGAAACTCTGACAAAGACGATACGCGATGCATTACCTTGTTATATGTTACTTGAAAGATAATGACGTAATTGTATGTCTATTTTATTCCGGAAAGGAACACGAAGTTTCCTTTTAGAGGGTCTGGGGAGCTCTCGTTACAATCTAACGGTCTCAAGATTAGATTCTTCATTTGTTAAAAACTCTAATTACATCAAGATCCGATCAATTTATTTCAACTCACGAAGTTTGGTATTGGCTCAAACTCCGCGTAAGGTTAATCGTTTTGGCTACGATATCGCTGCATTTTGGATTTAAACCAATGTGCCCTAATGAAACATAACAAGTGCAAAGGAAATTACCAGCAGAGTTTCTGCCGGCATTCTCGAGATTAGAATCGATTAATTGAGGAAATGAACCAAAGTATATTGGCAAGAAACTCAAATCAAGGATCGAACGTTTTCAAAACCTGATGTTTTTCAATGCGACAACATCGGCTCGCAGACCGATGCTAGCGTGTGCGCGCATGCATTCATAGTCAGTGATATCCACCTGCAGAGTTACGACCGATTACTCTATTTTTCTGCTTTTGCTGGATTTGCGTTGTGGTCCTGTGCAAACGGTTGCGTTTGCCATTCGAACGGTTCGCACTCTTGTTTTCCGAACTACGAGCACAGCGTTTTGAAGCTGACAGCAACGCGCTTCGCTTCGTGCTTCCTAGCATTGTAAGAGCTCACCTCCAACAAGCTTTTGTGTACAAATTTGACAGCAGCTCCGACCTGTATTGCTTTACCGTGAGTTCTTTAGATTCCATGTGAACGTTCTTGCACACCATTCCTCGAACTTTGACCCCAAGATCGGTACGTAGCAAGCCGCAACAAAGTATTCGGAGTCTATCACTAGGAGTTATTACAGTGTAATTTGTGTCATCGCTAGTGCAAGGTATTGATCTACTTGGAAACGGAGCATTTGAAGGCTGCTGGCAGGGCCATAGGGCCATTGGCTCTGCCAGCCGCCATCTCGCGTATTGCAAACGCTCAAGTGTTTAAAAAAGGACAGGTTCTTAACAGTGTGTTTTCTCGTGCTTTTCCGGGCCTTCCACTTCTTGTTTGTTTGAGCCTTATTGCGCAGAAGAAGTCACAGAACCAACGACCAAAGTTGCTTCAGCTCTAAATACCTTTCAAGCGGCTAGTGTGGAACACCATTCAAAGCCGCCATCGCCACAGTAAACGGAGCCTGAACTCACTCTCTGGTGCGTCTCAGCCTATCATAGTTTAGCAGGCGGAACACGAGCCCTCGACCGCTGCTCGTGCCGGCGTAGATCGTCGTGTACCGCCACGGATCGCTGTCGATGCTGGTGATCTTGTCCATCGAGCCCTCGCAGGTGACGCTGCCTGTGAGGCTTTGGTCGAGCGAATTGGTGAAATGGATACGGTTTCCGGCAGCAAACGCCACGATCCCGGTCGTGAGCACTTCGAACTGCGTGGTACTGCCGCTTGGCTTTCCCTCTTCGCCTTTGAACCGAGTTGAGATGGATTTGATGAACGTGCCGTTCTCGCCATGGAAGAACGACAGTTCGCGCTCCGAGTTGGCTGTGATGACGTACGCGTGGCTGTAGAACGTGACCACCGCGATCTTCTCGGCACGAACGTTGCGGACGCTCTTGCTTGTGTCGCTGCTGCTACCACTGGAACTCGTTCGGAAGATCAACTCAAAGTCGATATGCAGATAGGTAATAGCCGGCGAGGTGCTGGTGGCAGTATTTCTAGTGTTCATTCTCCACGGGAGGTTCAATGGCATCCCCATTTCGTTCTTCCGTAGCCTGTGGGAGAAATCGTAGCTCCTCATGCACATTTGGGGGTCAAACTTGCCGGGCACTCGGTGGTCTCCGGCGAGCAGACGTCGGTTGTGCAGCACACGCAGTTTGTACAAGCTGACTTCGCCGTTCGCTCTCAGGGTAGCGAGATACGACATCCGCTCCGAGACAAAGAAGTAGTCGGTGATCGGAGACGCAGGAGACGCGGTTGAGGATGGTGAAGAACGGAGCTCTTCGTCGAAGAGCCAGTGCTGCCACATGAGCTCTTTCGTCACTGGGTGCAGCAGGTCGATGCGTCCGTGCTTCATATCGAAGACTGCGAGGAACTGGAGGAGCGGCGACAACGCCGAGTCGCTGACCGTCATCCCTGGCTTGCGTCCCCGCTGCTGCTGCTGCTGCTGCTGCTGCGCGGCGTGGTTCTTCTTGCCGTTCGGGTTCGCATTCGGTCGGAAAGAGAGCAAGTCAGTTCGAATATGCTCGCTGAGACTCTTCTTCGTTCCATCAACATTTTCAATGGTCAACTCTGGAGGATAGTAGGAGTTCTGGAACTCAAACCAGTCGCTGAAGCGTTGCGTGGTGCTGTGCTGCTGTTGCTGGCGATACGATCGCTGGCGACTCTGCTGCAGCTGTGCGATTCGCTTCGCCTGTTCTGTCTGCACTGATGAGGTGGCGTTGGCGCTTGCATCTCGATCGTCACCGTGATCGTTGTCGCCGTCGTCACTGTCAGCGAGAAGCGCCTTCAGGATCACCGCCTTGCGCTTGTACAACTCGGTCTGACGCTTGACAGCACTTCGCTCGACATCTACGATTCGGTTCAGAAGATCGATGCCAGTCAGGTCACCCCCATCATTCGACAGCACGTGGGGCTTTTCCGGTATCGAGATATCACTCCGCTGAGCCCACGAAGATGCCTGGCACCACGGGAGAAGAAGCAGAGCCAGCAGAAAGCAGCAGATCACTATGCACTTGACCTGGCTCAAGTGCATGGTCGATGAGCTTCAGTGAGGCAGACACAACCACGCTCTCGGCTCCGAGGCTGTGCTGGAGTTGGCTTTGAGGATGTTTCAAGTGAAGGAAGAGCGCACGCCCGCTGAGAGGTCGGTCACATGGCGTTCCTCCCAAGCAGTCGCTGCCTGAAGATGGCAAAGACACTTTGTAAAGTTCGTTGGGTAATTAAAATGCAGAACCCCCACTTTCGGTGTTTGCAAATACAAGAGCAGAAATCCAAGCAGAGTCATCCCCGACGCTCTCTCACCAACCAGTCGATTTTACTCACGCGTCCAATTCCACTGATTACTCTCCGAAATCCTTGGGTCTGGACCTCAAATGTAGCGCCAAGGAGACTGCCGCCCACGTACGCGCGCTCACGTGCGCCGTGCGATGGTGGTGAAAGCACTATGAGATGTCGATTGAATGCCGGAAATACCTTCGCACTGAAAGAGCTCTGGAAGTTCCTGGCCATGAATATACCCTTTTCGTGTCTGTCTGTTGGGATGTTCGCTACCCATCCACTCGAGTTCTAATCCGCTGGTCGACCCAGGGCCCTCGCGGACTACTACAGAAGGACGAAGATCGTTGTTTTCTTTCTGCTGCGAGGCGCGCTCGATACTGATTCCGAGTACAAGAACATCCGCCACGGAGCCTGGGAAGCGGCAGATCAGCCATTCATGTACCCCTCTGGGATTTGCTGCTTGGGGTGCAACCGTTTCGTCTACAGAGGGATGCCCTCGCCTTGACTGCCTCGGTCGAGATTGAGCCAACCATCTGCTCCGGATCTTCGAGGGCTTCGCTTGAAAGCAACTGCCCAGGAGCTCCACCCTTCCTCGCTCAACATCAACTTGAATCTGCTGTCTGTCTGTCTGTTTGCGTTCCTCTTCTCAACCTGAATACTCCAGTACGGCAGAGGCTTCTTATCTTTGTAAGTGTTGCTGCTGGGACCATGTGCTGCCGTCTCCAGATTTCTCGAAACGACCCCAGTTGCACTTGGTGGCCCAGTCAAAAGTCTCCAAACCTCAGGATGAGTGCGACTCGAATCGATGGATGGCCGCGAGATGGATGGATGGACGAATGGATGAGTACGACCTGGATGATCATTCTCAAAGCTTCCAGCTCGTCTCTCTTCTCTTCTCTGCTGCATCCTGACCTGAGACTCGGACCTCCGCTCGTTGTTCCGTGCTGCCCCTGAAGGCGAAGAGTCAACCATAGCGATGTCTTCGTGCTCGTGGTCAAGATCCTGGCGTCGCTCTCGGCGCTCTACATGTGCGTGAGCCCGTCAACGTCGCTGTACAAGATCCACAAGCAGCGAGACACTGGAATCGCATCGATCATCCCGCTGGTGGCGCTCTGGGCATGCGACCACATGTGGTACGTCCTTAAGAGAGCTTTCCCAAAGAGAGTTGTGTTGCTTTGCTCGATCTTTATGATGTGACCCAAGCTAACGCTTTCCTTCTTCATCTGTACTCTTCAGGATGTTGTATGGCTACGTCGCGGACAACACGTCCCCGCTACTGGTGACGTACACAGTGGGCGACATGCTCAACATCGGCTTCATCGCGGTGTACTTCAAATACTCCAAGCAGCGCACGTACGTCCTCAAAGCCACGGCGTTTGCTCTCTTTTGCAACGTTGTCGTCACGATCTACGCGGCGCTCGGCAAGCGTCGCGTGCTCAGCCAGTCACTTGACGACGTGACCAAAGTCGTTGGATTCATCGCAGTTGCATCGAGTCTGCTGCTCTACGCGTCACCGTTTTCCGCGATCTCGGTCCAGAGCGAGGTGGAGCTCACGAAGATCACACTCGAAGCCCCCAACCGAGACCAAACTCGATCAGCACTCCCGCCGATGCCTACAGAGCAGTAGGACAAGTAGAAAGAGCATCAGCCACTTGTACCTTCGCTATCAAGAATACCTATTATGATAAGACAGAATATGAACTTACCATTGTTCCCCCTCCCCATTAACACGTGACTTGTCATTGCAGGACGACTCTCCACCGTTACACATTTGATATGTTCGCGACTGGTTGGCCGTTTCCTTGGTCGTTTCTGGTTCTGATTATGCTCGCGTGTGGCTGTTTTGGTTTTCAGATCTTCAACTTGGCTGCATCGTGCATCGTAATGAGTGTCGCTGCTGCATGCGTGCTAGTTGACGCACCTCATCACTCGTTGTTGTCGCAGGTGCCTTTCGAACTCACGCAGACCTTTCGCGTTCTTCAAATTCGCCCAATGGTTCCTTCAGAAGAGAAACCCCAACGGGGTCAGCCTCGCGCTCTCCGATCCCAAGCAAGTGCCTCTTCATTCACGCTCTCTCTCTCTCTCTCTCTCTCGCTCTCAGACACTCTCGCAGCAGACATGTCGGCAGCGGAGATCGTGGTCAAAGTCCTCGCGTCGGTCACTTCGTTGTACATGTGCTTCAGCCCGGCGCCAACAATGTATCGAATCCGCAAGCAGAGAGCCGCCAACTCCATGCCGCTGCTACCACTCGTGTCGCAATGGGCGTACAATCACACCTGGTGCGTGAGAATCACGCCGTACAACCTTGCTGCTGGCTGGATGGCTTTCTTGCTTTCTTGGTTTGACACTATGCTGCGCTTGTTCTCAGGATGCTTTATGGCTACCTTGTTCAGCAATACTTCCCATTGCTGACCACGTACGCTGTCGGCAGCATCTTGAGCGTGGGCTTCCTCGCCGTCTACTACTTGAACTCGGGCGACCAGCGACGCTACGTGCTGAAACTCGTCGCTTGCACGCTCTTATTCAACGCTGCAACGACGTCGTACACGATTATCGGGAGCTCGGTCCAGCCGAGCAGTGAAGCTGACCAAATCATCGGAGCGTGCACGATTCTGTGCGGGTTCTTGTTGTACGCTTCTCCCTTTGCGACCGTCTTGGACGTCGTGCGAACGAAAAACGCGGCGTCGATTCCCATCGCGATGGTTGCTGTTGGAGCGCTCAGCAACGCGGTTTGGATCGTGTACGGATGCTTCTTGCATGATCCCATCATCGTCGTTCCCACCGTTGTCAACGCAGTCTTCTGCGTCGTGCAGCTCATCGTCTACGCCGTGTACCACCCAAACCGCCGATCACTCAAAGCCAAGATCTTCCGACTCCACTCCCGCCTGACTGCTCGCGATGCGCCATCAAACGATCCAGCCACATCTTTGCCGACGGAGAGTGAGCATGAAGTGTCGTTTGTGCATCTGGAGACTCCGAGATACGAGGAGCCTCGAACTCCAAATCAACTTGCACGAAGCGAAGTGTAGCACTCTCTACAATATTTCTTGATGCGATCACTTACGCGAAGCAAACATCGTCAATAATAATGAAGATCAACACGCAGCAAACATCGGCAGACTTCATTTCGAATCGACTTGATCCACTCTGGAAACAACTGCCTTCTCCCGGTCGCTGAGCTGACTGAAGCTAGTTGGTCAGCAAGAGAGCTGATAGCTATTTCACCAACAAAAAAAGCAATTAATCTTCGTCGTCGTCTTCGAAGCTGTTGTTGTGGATGGACAAGCTCAGCAATTCCATCAGTCGCTTTGTTCGAGGCAGGATCTCGTGCATGCTGGCAGCGCCAAGCTCGCGCTTCAGTTCTCGGACCAGGATCGTCATTTCCCGCACTTGGCGCACTCCTGTCAAATCAGCCCCAGCGGGAGCTGCCGTCTTGGAGTTCTTCTCCACCACAAAGTTCGGCTCGAAATCCCTTGGCGCATTCGGATCTTTGTTCTCATACTGCTCTTTGACTGGAGAGTGAGGCGAGTGTCCGTCGTCTTCTATCTTTTCTCGAACTGCATCCAGGCAAACAGTGACGGAAGCTTGTTTTTCTGCAAAGATCAAGAATGATTCATGAGCACCTCAGAGCTTGAATAAGAAGTAACGTTGCTCATAATTGTGCTTACTCAGATGTAGGAGTCCACGGACAACATTCAGGAAATTCTCCATCTCGCTCACAAACAAGTAGATTTCCTACACAGAACGGCAAATCAAACATAATCATTGGTCAGTGGGGCAACCCTTCGAATTCTTCACACCAGATTGAAAAGACCGGAAGCAATATCTCACGTTGATCTTCGGAAGAACGCCTTCGACGCTCTTGACTTGGAACAGGTGGGAGAAGTGGCGGACAATCTGGTTTACCAGCACACTTGGACGGCGCTAGATCAAACAAAAACAGAGTTCATCACGTCAGCCGCAAATACGCACATATGCTGGTAGCTCGTAAGACCGACTGAAACTGAAGTCGGCAACTTACCTCGAGCTCAGTTGCGGCTTGGCTGTAAATTTCGCGATGATGGAGCACATTCTTCTCAAGTTCGACCAACTCTGACACTATGTGAACAGCTCGAGATAGACTTGATGGCTGGCTCTGGGCACTTCCATTGTCCTTCTCGCTCGGCAAGACACCCGGTTCTATCGAACGCTTGCAAAGCTCGCTGACAATCGACACTTTGAACTCCTATAGCTCAGAACGAATAAGCGGGTGGTGAGTAAGGATGGGAACATAATAATAATCCACAAAGAGAGGGAGACAAAGAACCCACCTCCAGCGCGTGCAATCTTCTTCGCTCTGCCGCCCACTGTTGCAGAGTTGGCAGCACTTGCTCCAGCTCAAACCCAGACTTGTTGGTTTCTCCGGCAGTATCAGGAACGTTCAGGAACACGAATCCACACACGTCACGGATGAATTTCTCCATTCGTGGCACTGCAGCAACCACGCGACACAGTTTCTCGAGGCTCGGAGCGATCAGCGTGATATCTGTCAGATTCAGCAGCCGACACACTTCCTTCACCACTTCCAGCGTCGTTTCTCGTGGCAACGTGTTGAGTCGGTTGAGGTGCAGACGATGGTTTAGGCGATCGCGTTCGATGAGCTCCTTCGTGCCCATGTACTTTCGCAGCTCGTTCAAATCTGTCGCTTCTTCCAGAGCCAGCTTACTCTCCGAAACTTGGCGTTCCAGTTGATGGATGCGCCGCTGGCAAAGGCGGTAGTCACGGATGCTCGGCCGCGATTCTGCCTCCAACGTTAAATCCGCATTTTCTTCCTTCAGCTCAGCGATCGTTTCGTGAGCGATCAGAAGTTCTTGTTCGATCATGCTCACTTTCTTGATCATTGCCGCTTCGCGACGCCGCAGCTTTGCAGCGGCCTGCTCTTGTTCGCGTCGAGCAGCCTCTAGGCGCTCCAGCATCATGTCGTCGGAGACCACAGATGGCGCTTGACTTCGTCTCCTTCTCCCAGGCACTGGGTCATCGTATCTGTCGTCGTCTGCGTCGCCATCCCCCCACGCTGCCATTTCACGCTTGATAGTGGACGAGGACTTGCGAGCAGTGAAGTTTTCTTTGTCTCGGAGTTCGGCATTCAATGCAGTAACTTGGCTCTTCAGATGATCGATCTCTTCCTGCATCTGCTCACGCTGCGTTTCGTAGATACCGATGTACTCGAGCGACTGATTGTCACGCGGGTTTGTCTTCTTCACATCTCGTTGCTGGATCTGACGGAAAACCTGGCGATCGCGCGTCTTGCTCAGATTCTCCTTGTCCACTTGCTGCTGAAGCTTTTGCTGCATTCGGTCAACCAGCACTTCTTTCGCCTTCACGCGATGTTCGCTGACCTTCAATTGCTGCTGCAGCCGTAAACAGGATTGCTTCAGCTTCTTCGTTTGCTCGTCTGCTTCGTCCTTGTTCTGCTTTAGTTTCCCCTACAAATGCAATCGAGCAGACATGGTTAGCATGGCTACCCACCGACATTGGGCTGAGAGACCGCCATTACGTACTTGCAGTCGGGCGACTTTAGCCTTGGCGCTCTCGAGTGCACTTCGAATCTCTTCGTTCTTGTTCTCAACTGACTGCAAATCCACTTCTGCTCTGCTTTGCTCTCTCGAGTTGCGATTCGATTCTAGAATGATGTCTTGGATGATCTGTCATATAGAAGCCAGTTGTTTGTGTATATCGTCAGTGGCAATACCTCATGATCCAGTACGCATCCCACCTCACTCATTTGCACCAGTCGCACATACCTGATCTTTCCTCTCCAGCTGGAGGACGACATCTTGAACAAGGTTGAACACCGACGCGCGATCTGGAATAGTGACAGCCCTGCCGCCAGCTCTCAATGCACTTGCATCAATTTTATGGAATGTGATCACCTGCAGTCCGTGCTTGCGCAGCTTGTCGTTCAGGTCGCCCCAGCTTCCTTCACCAGCACTAGACTCGTCGAGAGGCTCCACTTCCCTCTCATTGTTAGAGGCAACCGAGCCACTGCGATGGTGGGGCTCAGCTGACGTTACCTGCTCTGACTGTGGCTGCTGCTGCTCAAATGACTCTCTCGTCTCCACGTAAACGGCGTTCTCTTTCTGCTCTTCTTCCTGCTGTTCTGCAAACAAAGCACGCTGGGAGGAGCGCGAGATAGTCGGAGCGGGGGTTTGCCTCTGGGTGTTGAAGGTCGCGCGACGTTGATGCACAGACGTGCGCGAGATGCGGGAGCCTGTCCCTCTCATAAAAACGCTGGAGCCCTGCTCTGGGGTCACGCCCAGTGCGTCACTGAGCTCATCGTCCTGTACGCGCCGAGACGTATGAGAGATGAGTGACCCAGCAGAAGGCGATGAACTGCTATGGCTGCGACGCGATTGAGCTCGACTGCGCTGGATTGACACGACTGGAGCTGGACCTTCTTCGTGCAGGATCTGCGCGATGCGGGAGCGCTCGTCCGTAGCGCCACTGCTAAAAGCCGAGAATCCGGACCCGACTCCAAGAATCACCGACCGACCCAGCGAATCTTGTTGGTAGCTTTCGTGCTCTTCTGCTCCATCATGGGCATCAGCTTCGACTGTTTCAACGCGTTCACCATCATCCGCGTGTGCACTGTCTACGATTTGCAGCTCTGGTGTAGGTGACACTGCTCCCCCTCCTTCCATTAGCAGCAGGTCCCTGTCGTTCAGCAGCGTGAAGCGCGGTGTCACGGGCTCTTCCTCTTCGCTCGCGGACTGGGCGTCGAGAAACGAGCGATGACGGCGCCCGCCGTGGCGGTGCAACGACGCATTCTCATCCTCGTCGTCCTCATCTGCAGCACCAGTAGCTATGTGCAGCCGCAACGGAGTGCGTGTACGATAAGCGCCATCGGTGCCGCCAGCACCATCAGCGACAGCAGCGCCAGCCTGCTGCTGCTGCGGTTGGCTCTGCTCCTCATGGTCGCTCTCGAAGTCAACATCGTCATCTTCGCTCAGCGACGAGAGCTCGACGCCCGCGTGGTCGGCGATGTTGAAGCCGTGGTCGCGCAGGAACCGGTCGACGCTCGACGTGCTGAAGTCGCTGCTCTCGTCAGCGGCTGTTGCCGCCGACTGCCGCCGCGTCTCCTCTCTCTCCTCATCACGGCGCTCGTCGTCCGCCATCGTCACGCCACTTTTTTTTGCGGAATTGCAAAAGCAATGCGGTCATTTGAAAAAGCAAAAAAAAAAGCCATCGCGCCAAAAAACGTCGAGCTCTTTTCATCCGATTTTGCAGTTTTAGTGTAAATGTAAAAGTGTCAACGAATCCTCTTTTATGTACGGCTCCGCATACTTTCATCAAGTAAAGCACCGTACATAAAAGAGGACTCGTTGACTAGGGCAATTCTTCGTGATGTTCTGCTGCTATATAAATCTATCGAAAACGACTTCACGAAGTGTTTTTGAAAAAAGCCTTTTAAAAATAAAACTCTATAAGTGTGATAAATGTTTTTATAAATTATTACAGTTTTGTTTTAACACTAAAACTAGGTGATCACACAAATAAAGCAAAAATGACGCAGAAAACGATGATGCGAACGAGGAGGAAGAGCATCATGAGGCTGCCGCTCGTGCTGCTGCTGCTTGTGGTGGCGGCGCTGGCTACTGTACCACACACCCATGCGAGGGCCAGCAGCGGCTTCCAGGAGGACCCGTACAAGGTGCTGGGCGTGTCGCGCAAGGCGTCCGAGAGCGAGATCAAGCGCGCGTACCGCCAGCTGGCGCTCAAGTGGCACCCCGACAAGGTGAGCTGCTTGCTCTCTATCTACACTGTATACAGATGCTGCGCTGCGTTGCTCTATCTAATGCGCTATGTCCTGTGCTTATGCATATGCGTGTGTGTGAGTAGAACCCTGGCAACCCGAAGGCCGAGAGCGAGTTCATGCGCATTGGCTCTGCGTACGAGCGCTTGGTGAACGGCGACACGCACTCAGGTGGATACGGCGGACAGCGTCAGCAGAACCCGTACTCGCGCCAGTACCAGCAGCAGCAGTACCAACAGTACCAGCAGTACCAGGTGCGTGCGTTGGTGTGATGATGCGTTGTCTACGCTTTTTGTCATGACTCATCTCTGTGGCTTTGTTTGTCTGCTTCTATTATGATTGATTTTCATCTCTCTCTATGACCAAGCAGCAAGGAAGGTGAGTTTTCAGCTACGCATTGCACTACACTGATGTCGCCGACGACACGCTACTGAGAGGTGGCATTCCACTCACGTCTCGTTTGAATTGTTTTGTGCTTCCCACATTTATGCTTCTAGCAACACGGTGTTCCCGTTCTCGTTCATGACCCTCGCGATCTGCGCGTTCCTGGTCTGGGTCATGATCATCCTCCCGTCGCAGAAAGAGGAAATGCCAGCGTCCGGTCATCAACAGCAGCAGCAGCAGCCAAATTCAAGCAGCAGCAGCAGTTCCACAAAAGCAAAACCTGTACGTCAACCAACCAGTTCCTCTCTGTTACCAAGGCAACACGTTAGTCACCCTCCCTCTCTCTGACGTGACGATGATTTGCTTACTCACTCTCTATCTATTTGGTACCTACCTTATAGGAAGAACCTCGTCCAAGCCCTTTGGAACAACTCGCCAAGGTGTTTGCACCGTCGATCTACGCGTTTAATCCGATGTATCTGAACGCGCGGGGGAGACGCATGCTGCTCTTCTTCCCAGACGACAGCAAGCACGGGTGCAGCGTTCGAGGTGCGTCTGCGTATACACAGAGACTGAGGTTGTATAAAGTGTTTGTTCTATGCCCTTCGAGGTCTATACCTCCTGGTTGACAAAACGTTCCATCCCCGTGCATTCTATCAGAACAATTCAGCGTGATTGAGAACCTCGCGGTGGAGTTCCAGCGCGACCCACTGACGTTTTGCTGGATGGACCTGTCGACTCGCCCAGCGCAAGAGCGCAAGAAGTGGGACGAGCAGTTTGGCAGCACCGCCACGCCATGTAAGTCCTGGCAAAACCTCGCTCATCATTTACTTTCATACGTGGTTGACATGGCTTTCTCATGACTGTGTCTCTATCTCTCTTTTACAGCGTTTGTGGTCGCGTGCAGCGCAAAAGGCCGCAAAATCGCCATGTACCCAGCGCCAAGCAAGGCTTCCGTGGACGAGCTGCGGCAGTGGATCACGCGCTTACTGGGCGGCGAAATTTCCCAGCGTGAGACGATCCCCGAGCTCTTTGGGTAGCGCAGCGATCTGAAGAAGATAAAAGATGTGACATATGGAGACAAGACACCAATCTAATTGCCTCATAAAGATTAACACTCAACTGAATTTGCTCTTTTTGGCGATAGAAACCAAGTTATCGACCGAATCGACTCGCGTTTCCTTCTGGGATACTGAGGGTGGAGCCCCGATGGAAGTACTGCGAGCGGTCTCGCACAAGCGGCGGTAGCGCTGCATTGTGCTGGTGCTGGTACTGCTCGCGGAACCGGTCGAGTCCGTGCGGATCGGCTGCGAGCACCATTAGGATTTCCTGCATCTGGTCGTCGAGGAGCTCCTGGTGCTTGGCGATATCCTGCATCTGGTCGTTGAGGAGCTCCTGGTGCTTGGCGATATCCTGCAGCTGGCGGATGAGGATGTCCAGTCGGTGGTCGTTCAGGATGCTACTACCACTTGTGGAGCTGGTAGTTCCTGTGCTGGTGGCAGTAAGGAGTTTGTGGTGTTCGTCCCCTTGCGCTAGTGCTCCTGGTCTTAGCCCCGGAACTAGAGACTGGAGGCCACCGTCTCCAACAGATCGACGGCTTCCCATTGTAGCGAGGGTGGCGACTATGCGCGCTTTGTCCGTGATATCTATCGACGTGCGGCGCTTAGGTCTAGCTGCTGGGCTGCTCGGACCGCCACCCCCACCACTGCTCACCAAGCCTCTCAGTGGGTACGGCTTGACTCCTGAAGACGGTTCACCTGGTCCATCTTGTGTCGGTGCTGCGTCTCGTCGATGTAGAGCTGCTGGAAGAGCGCGACGATGTTCGTGATGCCGTACGCGAAGATGCCGCCGCCGACGACCATCGCCGCGAGCGCAAAGAGGCGGCCGGTGTTGGTCCGCACCGTGACTGAATCGATAACAAGATCATTGACAGATAGGCTCAGTCGACTGAATCTACGAATGCCTGTGAGTGAGAGTACTACGTAAAGACTTACTGTCGCCGTAGCCGACGGTGGTCATGGTCATCATCGACCAGTAGAAGGACGCGATGTACTTGGACTGCAGGTCGGCGTTCTCGAGCAACCCGTTCTCCACTGCTATTGCCAGGTGCTCTTGGTCTCCGAACGCTAGGTACGCAAACATACATACACACACACACACACACACACACACACACAAAGTTTTAATCAAGTCTCACACCGCATACACAGGTGGTTGTGATACGAAGGGTGCTATGGTGTACCTGAACACGTGCGAGAGTGCCAGCACAACGTACAAGAAGCTCCCGAGACTGCTGATCTTGGACGAAATGAGCAGCGAGTACTCGAGCCTCCGCTGCACATGCGGCAGCTCGGCGACGCGAAGCAGCTGCAGGGTGCGGGAGAGGTTGTAGAGGTCCGAGTGCTCGACGACCGTGCCCAGCGGCGCCGTTGTGTAGAGGTTGTTCTGGTAGAACGCGTAGAACGGGGGTCGTCCAGATCACGTTGAAGAAGAACCAGCCGCGCAGGTAGTGGCGGTAGATCGACTGGAACGAGAAGTGCAGCTTGCCGTCTCACTCGATGCCGGTATTGAAGCTGAGGCAAGACACACACACACGGTTAAGAGAGATCAGTACCTAGGTAATCTGCTGCCACCTGGAGAAAGCGTGGGTTATTGCTCTTACTTGAGGATGATGTCGACGACGAACATGCTGTCGACAAAGAGGTCGAGGCGCAGCAGGTCCCTTCGGATCCGTAAGTTCAGCTCCAGGAAGCTCAGCTCGAACGGCACGACGACCAGGACCCCTACGAGAAGATAATAACAGAATCAGTCAGCAATGATACGAGATATTGACATAGTAGATAGAACCAGCGCACACACTCACAGCTGATGAGGAACATGAGGATCGAGTCCCAGAATGCGCGCGTGCGTCCGTGCGGATGGATCACGAGCCGTCGACTGAGCTTGAACTCGGCGTTGCCCACGCGCTGGGTGAAGTACGCCACCTCGCCCTGGACTTCTGAGGTCAGCGCCTTGGCAAACTGGTGGGCGTCGTCGTCGTCGTCCACGTCGTCCATGTCGTCACCGCTACCGCCACCCATGTTGTACTCATCGTAGAGATCCCGCGAGCCCACGACCTTGTTGTTGTTCGTGTCGCTGCGCTCGTCCAGGCCGTCGAGGTTCGACTGCCCTTTCTTGAGACTCCCTTTGCGTTTGATTTCGTGCCGCAGAGCAGTGACCTCAAGTCCTTGGTGCTCGTTGCTATTGCTGTTGTTGTAGCTGTGACTGTGGTTGCTCAGCGAGTTCGCACTGTTTCCGTTGGTAGTATCGTATGGTCCATGCTGCTCACTTGGCAGCTTTCCAGGTGAAGCGTTGAGCACGTCGGGCGTCGGCGTCGCATACTCCCAGAGCTCTCCATCGTCATCGCCCGAGCGTCCGCCCGTGCGGTTGCTTCTGGTGCTCTTGAAGCTCTTGGAGCTCTTGGAGTTCTTGGCCGGCGACGCATTGCCCACTGCGACTTTGGTGCGGTACCGCGCGCCTCCAGAGTACAGCAGCGAGGGTTTGCGCAGGTGATCGAGCACCGACACCGCGAGCTGCTTGAGCTGGTTCGGCGGCTCCTGGTGCTCTCGCCGCGCGGGCATTCTCCTCAGGGCTTTGGCACACACACACACACACACACACACGCGGTCACGACCACGCTTTTTCGCTCAAAAGAAAACACCTGCTCGTCGTTGACATGAGCGGTATTAATAAGGAGTCAAGCCATCTTTGGCACGCTCCGAAACGGAGGGCAGGACAAATCGGCGAATCGCACGGCCTCCTATTTCCAGAGAGTAACTGGACAATATATACCAAAGCACACACTGACGCCGCGGTTGCCTCGAACACGAGGCTCTCTCTCGTACCCTGCGAAACAGAGATGCTGGCTGGGCACTCGTGGAATAAGTATAGTACATACTCTCGCTCCATTCAATCGACATGTGTAAGGGTTCTCAGGGAATTGGTTGGTGGTGCGCTTAAGTTTCAAGGTCGCTTAGGTAGACACATCCCTACGATGCTGGCGAGGTCTCTCCGATCACGAACGGCATCTTGGCAAGTTGTTCGCTCACCTGCCAAAGCCTCTCCGCCGCGTCTTCCGACTTGCTGTCGTTCACGGGGTCTTCCAGCGCCGGGTAGCCCCAGAAGTTCTTGAAGCCGTTCGGTCCGTAGTACTCGCCGCTGTTCACTCCTGGGGCCGTGGCGGCGTATAGTGTCGGGAGCGTACCCATCTCCACTTTCTGGCCGATCGGCAGCGCGGAGAACACTTTCATCGCCATTTTCGCCGCAAAGCCGTTTTGCGCTGGCCCGCCAAAGAGGTTCGTGTCCGTCACGCCCGGGTGGGCTGTCACTGCGATCACGCCGTCAACGTTTTGCGCTCGGAGACGGCGATCCATCTCTGCCGTGAAGAGTAAGTTGCACAGCTTCGTGTTCGAGTACACCTTCATAGCCACATACTTGTCCTTAGGGGTCACGATCTCGTTCGCGTCGAATTTGGCATCGCGGTGCGCGACGCTGCTGGTGTTGACAACCCGCGACGGCGCGCTCTTCTTCAATATCTCAAACAACTGGGACGTGAGCGCGAAGTGACCCAGGTGGTTGGTCGCGAATTGGCTCTCGATGCCGTCGACCGTGAGCGCGTGCGGCACGCCCATGATGCCGGCGTTGTTCACGAGCACGTCCAAGCGGTCGTGGGTGGTCTGGAACTTCTCAGCGAAGGCGCTGACGCTGGCGAGACTGCCCACGTCGAGCTGCATGAACTCGACCTTGCCGCCACTGATATTGGATTGCGCACTCGCGGGCAGCTCCTTCTGGATCCTGCGCTCCGCCTCCCTGCCGCGCTCTTCGTTCCGGCACGCGAGCACGACGTGTGCGCCGTGTTTCGCCATCTCGAGCGCTGCGACGTAGCCGATGCCCGAGTTGGCGCCGGTGACGACCACGACCTTACCAGCGAGCGACGGGATCTTCGTGGCGTCCCATTTCGCAGGCACAGCGTTGCTGGCGCTCGTGTGGCTGGGCATTATGTGTGCGAGTGTGTGTGGCTTGGGCTGTCAAATGCTGCAGATAAAGAGGAATGAGATGCTGGAGCAGAGAAGAATGGAGAATAGCTGAGACCACACCAACTGGCCCTTTTCTGCGCGGCTTTATCTCTGCCCTTTTTATACGGAGCGAGTGTGCTTGTTGACTCAGACAGGTACTGAAGTAGTCCTGAATCAGACCTGAAGTCTGAAGGTTGACTGCGAATACCGGTAGACCGGTTGTTGGGGGTCGATGGCGCCTCAGTTCTTACCTGATCTGGAGCCTGGCAGCGGCGATCAAGGAGTCAAGTTTGGCTTCAGCACGCAAGCAAGCGAGCACAAAAGGAGTTTCATATCGCGTGGTTGCTTGAATTGCGTTCGAGGGTTGTACTGTACTAGAACGCAGCAGTGTGGTGATTTGTGCCTGGTTGCGGCGGCTGGTTGGAAGAAGTTTGGGGCACCGAAGGCAGGCTCTGTCGAAACTGCTCGCGTCGCTCAGTGACTGCCTGTCCCCCTCGTGAGCTGCGCACGGTGTGAGCTAACAAGGAGGAGAGCTGCGAGTGTATATACAACAGGCGTCAGAGCTGCTGATCAGCGACTCGCGGGCTAGCCTAAACCCACGCGTGCGACTGAGCAGTAGCTTGAGCCAGTGGTGGTGGGCGTATTTCTGTACCTACCTACCTACCTTTTCTGGCCGCGGGGGCGGCGTCGGAGACGTGGTGCGTCGTTGCTAGCTGTATTTATAGGGCTGCTGCGCGTTTGTGAGATCGCGTGCTCGTCAGACTCGCTCACAGTCGAACTTTCAGTATTACTACGCTACCACGTTTGTCCCGCTACTGAGTTGCGGTCTCCCCAAGTCTATAACTCGCTGTCGCACCGCGGCGGCCGAAGCAAAGCCCGTCAGACCCTTCGTTGGCGGCTTTACACAGTGAATAGTGATGAAGACGAACGTCCCTGGGGCAGTCCAACGTGGACCGAGCTCAATCGCGGTCAAATCAGTTGGTCAGCAGTCGAACAAAGCCGGGGACCCGAATAGCGCTCCTGCATCGTCCGCCGCCACCTCAACAGGCAAACCGAGCAAGTCAGCACCTGGGAAGAAGTCGCAAAAGTTCACGCTCAGCCAGCTGGTGCGCGTGGTTCGTCGCCTCCTGACCGTCGCCGCGGCGATCTTGCACATCCAGATCTCGCTCCTCGCCTGTGTGCAGACGTTCGGTGTCTTGTCGACCTCGATGACGGAGCCTCTCGACTATTCCTCGTACGACTCGACCTTGCTCGCCGAGGCGGCAGGCTCCAAGACGATATCGACGTCGACCCCCACGGGGTCATGAATCGGTTCTGGGCGTTGATGGAATTCGCACTCTTTAGCGGCAATGAACTTGGCGGAAGCCGCGCGGGGATTTTGAGCTCCGGGGTCATGCGAGCGGATCTGTTGTCGCTGTGCCTCAGTCTCGTGGGCATGATCGGGTATGCATTTAAAGAGCGAATCGACCCGGCACTGACGCTCATACTCTTCTCGATCGGCTATGAGGCGCGCTTGGACATCACCAAATGGTTCCCAGGGATGGCGAAAACGCTCATCAAGTTCGCCGATTTGGAGTACTCCTCGGCGTCGCGCCTCAGGACCCGAGTGTGCCAGTGAGCCCCCCCACTACACGTGTGGAACTCCCACCCGCTGCCGGATGCGGGTGCTTCAGTCGTGCTCTCTGCGCTATTCCCAGTGTTCATCACGCTCGTGTTCTTCCCTATATGCGTGGCAGTCCGCAAGGTCTACCGTCGCGTCCGCCCCGACCTGGTCGCGTCACAGCGAAGCAGCGCGAACTCGGGTAAGGAGAGCGTCAATTCACGCTCCAGATTGACCCAGTTCGAATTTGCGACCGGCATAGCGCTTCGTGAATCGTTCGGCGCCGTGAGCGACTACGACAACTACAAGTACATCAAAGGCATGAAGTTCGCGTCGGCCGACGGCATCTACACGAGCGGCTTCGTCATTGCGAACGGCAAGTTCCTTATCGCCACGGAAGACTTGCAGTTCGTTCTCCTCATCAAGCTCACGCGCATCCGCTTCAAGAACGTCTATGTGTACGAAGTGGAGGGTAACAGCGTGAAGAAGAAGGCTCGACTCGTGTACCCGGAGACGATGTCTTTTGCTGACCTAGTCCAGCTGAACCTGAAGATTCTGTTGTAGGGTTCGATTCGCTTTAGATGCTGGAATGATCCGAGTTTTCGGGAGAAAAGAAGACTTTTGGTTTCCACAGTGCATATGCTAGAACGGACTTCCATCGGGACTTCCACTTCAGCAACTCACTATCACTCATCGCACCTCGCCTACGTCTGTCCAGATGCTGTGTCATCATAGGTGCTTTGAGTGCTGGTGGCATCGTTGAACCTGGCACTAATGCTGGCGATACCACAGATTCCATTGCTCCATCGTCATTATGTAAATCTAGCGTCGCCAAGGGGACAGATCTGTTGATGAACTTCGAATTTCTAGCTGCACAGTGCAGTCATCTCGGGAGCTTGACTTTTGCGGCACTCGTTTAGTTTGATAGAGAGAAGCGAGTCTGGCTCCTTCGTTTGCTGTGATGCAGAGAGCACTGCGGTAACAATGGTAGCCGGTTCCCAACATGCTCACAGAAAACTGCAATCTTGGTTTAATCTATTCGTTGCCGTTCTAAGCTCTCTCCTCGTCTTCTTGTCCCTCCTTCAGTCGGTCTTGCTACAGCACGCCGAGTTTCCTCAGCTCCCGCTGTTTCTCTTCGTCGTTCACGTAGGTATCGCCATTGCGCATGTGCCACACGGCGCCGCCGAGGTTCGCACCCCAGGCTTTCTCGGGGTACGGCGGTTCGTGGGGGACGTGGAACTTGGTGCTCATGCCCTTGCACGTGCCATGGAGCTCGGCGTAGATCCGGAAAGACGGCAGCAGGATCTCGTTCCAGCGCGCGTCGTTGAAGCGCCAGACAAAGCCCACTTGGTCGAGCTCCTTGCGCAGCTGGATGGGCACGTCGACATGGCCTGAGCGCGCGCGCGTGATCCAGTGGCCCAGCTTGAAGCCCCTTGTGGGCTCAGGCCACGCTGCGTCGTTGTCCGGGACCACAAAGTCCGTGCTGATGAGCACGTGGCCGTGGAGCTTGCGGTACGTCGCCATCGCAGGCAGCACCACCTGACGGACGGTCATCGCGAGCCGCTGCTTGGCGTTCCAGATGAAGCCCAGCTGCTCGAGTTCTCGGTGGTACGTGTGCACCTGGTCTTCGTAGGCACCTTGACGGATGCTCTTCACCGTGTGGCCGAGCTTGAGCCCCCAAGCTTTCTCGGGCCACGGCGCATAAGAAGGTACAACGAACTCCTGGTGCACGTCGCAGTGGTAGAACTCTTGCGCGAACACGCGCAGCGCCGGGAAAATGGTCTGCGAGAACGCGGTCTCCGACAGGTTGAAGGAGAACCCAAGCGCCTCGAGTTCGCCTCTGGACTCGTCCACCTGGCTCGAGTACTTGCCCGAGCGCACCATGTACACGTGGCGTCCGAGCATGTACCCGCCGAGGTGCTTCGGCCAGGCTTTCGTGGCTTTGCTGCCGTCGTTATTGTCATCATCGCTTTGATCACTTTGCTCTGGGATTACAAACGCGAGCGGCACGTCGGCGTGGCCGTACAGATCTCTAAAGATCTGCAGACCTGGTAGAAAGTACTGGAACCACTTGGCGTCGCGCACTTTCCACACAAAGCCCATCTCCTGCAGCGCTTCGACGTGTTCTTGGCAGAGCGCGTTCTGGTCTCGCTGTTTGCGCAGTTTGGCGACATGGATGCCCAGCGGCACGCCCCAGGTCGACCGCGGCCACACGATATCTCCATGCGGCACGATAAACTTCTGCGGCACAAAGAGATGGCCCTCGAGCTTGGCGTAGGTTTCCAGCGCCGGGATCGTCACGTTCTCGAAGAAGTACGCGTCCCAGTTGCGCCACGGAAACCCGAGTTGTTGGAGCTCGGCGAGCTGCTCGACGCTCTGCTTCTGCGCGCCGCGCTCTACTGCGCGGATCAACGTGCGCACCTTGAGGCCGAGCGCCAGCCCGTGGAGCTCTTTCGGCCAGGACTCGGGTCGTAAATGGTGCGGCACCACATTCGCCGCTTTGTCATCTCGCCCTTCGGTCTGGCGCTTGGTCGCTGCTGAGAACACGAACGGGAACGGTGAAGGGGTCGGCACGACGAAGCGCGGCGGCACGGCAAAGTGCTGCTCGTTCGCGTAGAAAGTGCGCAGCGCCAGCACGAACTCGCGCCAGCGCGCGTCTTGGAGCTCCTGGCGTCGCTGGTGTTGCTGTGAGAGCGCCCCCGTGCGCTTCTTCCTGTTGGCGGAGGAGGAGGAGGGTGAGAGCGGGCGAGAGCTGCTGCTGCTGAAGAGCGCCTGTTGCTGCTGCTGCTGCTGCTGGAAGATGCCGATGCGTGGCGTTGAGAGCAGCGCTGCGCTGCGGCGCCGCAGAGCCATCATACGCATTATTGTCGTCTTGATTGATTGGCAAATGGGCAGTTTTGAGTTGGGTCGCGCCTGGAAGAGCAGGTTTGTGAAAATTGGGTCAGCTTTCTGGACAAAGTTGCTAAAAATGTATTTATGGCTCTTAAAAACGAATGTATGGTTTCGATACATTTTCAAATGTTCATCGGTTCAGAACTTGAAGACTACTTTTGTGGAATTTCTATACAAACCACTCGATAACATTGCGAGTTGTTTTCTTTAAGGTATGACCCGAGCAACATTAGAGCATGTAAAAACCATGAAACGTTGTATTTATGGTGAACTTTGCGTATGTACGTAGTATTATGGTGATACAAACGGATTCACTAAAAGGTACTATTGTACTTTTGTATTCATCCGAGCTTTAATGTATTAGTACTATTCAAATTGTACTTCTCTGTCAAATAGGAGACCAGAAAATGATCTGTAGCTATGTATGTATAGCACAAAGCTGCATCTATGTAGGTTGACCGCCGAGTGAGTGCTGCAGACCACCCTTGGCGAGACATTATTCACGAGTTTGTTTGTTGCACGGGTGCGCGCGCGATTTTGGCAAGTACGCACACAACCATCAACTACGAACGATGACACTCGCATTATAGCATTTTTTAAGCGACATCAAGCAGCCTCCTTCTTCCAGCACCCGAGTCTCACAAACGCTCCACACACACAGTCGAACGAGAACGAGAACGAGAACGAAATTTTACAAAAAAGGCGTCGTCCTCCGTCCTTACTTAGATAGTCGACGCGAACGGAATGCGCTCTTCGTTGTAGCGAGACGACGACGATGCGCGACGGCTCTTGTGCAGAAAGAGGCCGCAGACCAGCACCACCGCACCGCCTCCAATGAACATGGACGCAGAGGAGGACTGAGGCTCGGCCTTGCTGTTGCTCACAGTCGCCGCAGCGATCTTCTTCAAGTTCACGACGTCGCTGACGACCTTCTCGTTATCATCATCATCATTGGTTTCATCTGAGTTCGCATCGCCAGCATCGAACTCGAACGGGTCACTCGGGTACTTGAACGCCTTGCACGCCTCGTCGCCGTACACAAAGCACTCGAACAGGTTCAGTCCGTGCAGCGGACGCACAGCGGGCACCATGTGGCCCGCTCCCTTGATCGTCTTGAACGTCAGCGTCTCGAACTCCTGGACGTAGCCCGCGATCTGCTGGTCTGGGCCGATCCAGGACTTCCAGGGCGTCACCTCCTTCAGGTCCAGTCCGTCCTGCGTGATCCAGCGCTCCGTGCCGATGAAGTTCACGACCGAGTCCGCGTCGCCGCTGTAGATCAGCGCCTTGAGCCCCTTGCCGAGGATGTTACGGTACTTTGGCAGCGACGACAGGCTGCGCGTGAAGTGCTTGGAGATGAACGGCTGGCAGTCGACCCAGGTGACCGGCGCGCCGACCACGTGCACGGCCTTCTGGACCTCCGGCAGGTTCAGGTACGCCTCGGTATAGGTCTCCGTGCACGGTCCAATCGCACCGCGGTGGGTCGCCACCTGCTCTTGTTTGGCACTGTGAGCGTGAAGCGCCTCGCCCTGGCCGTTCTTGAAGTGGCACACGTCGCCGTAGATGTAGTAGTGGTTGAAGTTGGGCGTGTCGGCGGCCGCAAACGCCTCGTCGATCGCCGCGCGGCACTGGGTGCTGCAGTTCACGGGCGTGAACATGCACTGCGCGACGTTCTGGCCGCAGCCCGCGAGCGCGTTCTGGTAGTTCTTGCGCGAGATCAGCGCGTGCGAGAGGTAGTAGTCCAGGTACGCGTTGCCGTCAATGTCGTTGTCCGTGAGCGGGTTGCCGATCGCGAAGCCCGCGAGCTTGACGCCGGCGATCGGCGCGTCCACGATGCGGTTCACCAGGTACGGGATGTAGATCCCCGCGTAGCTCTCGCCCGTGATGTAGAACTCGCGGTCCGTCAGCTCCGGGTACTTCTCAAAGAAGAGCTTGACGAACCCGTGCAGGCGGTCCGAGACCACGTCGTCGTTGTAGTAGTCCGCGTCCTGCAGCGGCGTGCTGAAGCCCACACCGGCCGGTGAGTCGACCCACACGACGTTCGCCTTGCGGTTCCAGCCGTACGGGTTCACCTTGACCGACAGGTCGCGCTGCACCGTGAACGGTCCGTTCTCCGTGAAGAAGCCGTTGATGGACGAACACCCGGGGCCGCCGTTGAGCCAGAGCACAATCGGGTCCTTCGCGGGATCGCTCTGCGACTCGGTGTACCAGTAGAAGAGCTGCTCCTTGGTCTCGAGCTCGATCTGGCCGGCAAAGTGGTCGAACGCCACGCTCTTGGTCTTGAGGCCCGGCAGCTCCGTGACCTGGTGCGCATTGCGGAGCTCTTGACCAGACTTCTTGTGGGACGACGCGGCGGCCAGGTTGTCCGAGAGGGTGATGGCGACGGTGGCCACAATGGCGACAAGAGCGCGCGAGAAAATCTTCATGCTGTGCTGCTGCTGCTGGGACTTGCGACGTGGAGCGCAGAATGCAAAGTGAGACTCGTACACAACGGGAGACTCGCTTGGGATCTTTCGGATCTCAAGAGAGCAGGTGGAAGGCTGATGAGTGGGCGAAGGGATGTGACGCATCCCCGTCAACAGGCCAATCACACGGAGTGACGCTCGAGACGCGATCTATCCGATCTTGCAATCCTTTCGGAGCTCGTTATTCACAGATCGATTGATGTGCGAAGGAAGGACCAACATTCAGAGCATGACTCAGCTGCGAAGTGTTGACTGTCCACTCATCACTGCATCCTCCTCCCATCTGGAAAAAGAAAATGGGTGCAACGCCGTTTGACAATGCAGAAGAATGCAGCGTATGCTATGGAAATGGCTCGAATGCGAAGTCAACCAGTGGTAGGTGCTGTGGCACTGGTTGTCTTCGCATTCGAGCCATTTCCGACCACTTTGACTATCTACCAGGCAGGCAGGTAGTACTGGAGGTGCAAGTACTTTGTATTCAATGACATCATGAACAAACAACCTCAAGCAACACTACAGTTGTACCTCTCTCTCTCACTCTTTCTCGGTAAGCTTAGACGGTCGAGCCGATCGCCTCATACTCGGAGCGCTTCTTGGAGTTCTTGACGCCGATCGCGACGAACACGCCGATCGCCGAGCACACGGCGAGTAGCGGCATCAATGCACTTAAGCTCGCGGAGCTCTTCGTCGTCTGACTGAGCTGCTCCGTGTAGGCGCCGGCCTCGATCTCCTCAAAGTCCTTAGGGTACTCGAACGAGCCACACGCTTCGTCACCAAACACAAAGCACTCAAACATGTAGAGTCCGTGCAGTGGCTTGACGGCGGGCACCATGTGGCCCGCTCCCTTCACGGTCTTGAACGTCAAGCCGTCGTAGCCCTGGACGTACCCGGCGAGCTGCTGGTCTGGACCGAACCACGCCTTCCACTTCTGGGTCACGTGGAGCTTGAGTCCTTCTTCGCCGATCCAGCGCTCCGTGCCGATGAAGTTCACGACCGAGTCCGCGTCGCCGCTGTAGATGAGCACGTTGAGGCCCTTGCCGAGGAAGTTGCGGTACTTCTGCAACGACGAGTCGCTGCTCGTGTACAGATCGCCGACGTCGCCGCTGCAGGAGGTCCAGTCCACTGTCTCTTTGATGTGGATCGCCTGCTGGACGTCCTTCTGGTTCAGGAACGTCTCCGTGAACGCGTCGGCGCAAGGCGCGATGTCTGTGCGCTGGCTAAACGCGGTGGTGAGCTCCAGGCGTCTGTTCGTTTTGGTCTTCTGGGTGCTCTTGGATGGCAACGAGGAGCTCAGACGCAACGCCGTGGCTTGGTTCGCGTTCAACAGACACTTGTCACCGTAGATGAAGTACGGGTTGAACTGGTCCTCCTGGATCGTCAGGATGCCCTCTTCCAAAACGTGCTTGCACTCGTCCGTGCAGTTACCGCCCGTGAACACGCAGCCGATGTTGTCTCCGCCGCACACCTGCTTCATCTCGCGGTAGTTCTCGAGCGAGATGAGGCCGTGCGAGTAGTAGTAGTCCACGTACGCGCTGTTGTCGATCTTGTTGTCCGTGTACGCGTTGCCGACCGCAAAACCAGCAAAGTCCACGCCCGCGATCGGCTTCTCCACCAGCAGGTTCACCAGGTACGGGATGTACATGCCCGCGTAGCTCTCGCCCGTGATGTAGAACTTGCGGCCCTTGAGCTCCGAGTACTTGTCGAAGAAGAGCTCCAGGAAC
>JAADVK010000323.1:0-30090 GCA_023334975.1 Globisporangium sylvaticum
AACGCGATGAAGAACGAAAGCCACGCGAAGTGGAACGCGCGCATGTGCGGCCGCTGCAGGCTCAGCAGCTTGATCTCCGTGGCCTTGTCGTCCTGCATGGGGTCGGTGGCGATGTTGGTGAAGTGGCGGCGGTAGACCGAGTTTCTTGGATCGTTCGGGTCGTTGGGGGTCCCGGGTCCGGCGTGGTAGCTGATGGCCTCGAAGGTCGGGCTCTGCTTGGTGGTCTCGTGGAAGGTGACCATGGTTGCTGTCTTGAGAAGAAGAGCCTTGGACTTGGTTGTTTGTTGTTGGGAGGACGGAGGTGAATTGGAAAATGAGAGAGACTGTGAGTCACCTGAAAAAGAAAAGAGCTGGGGCTGTTGGGCTGTATTTCGTATAACTCACGTGCGAGGGCGGTGCCTTAGCGACAAAGGCGGCAAGGAGCGGTATGCCGGATCGTAACTCTCTGTACAGAATCAGAGAGGAGCAAAAAAGAACACCCAAACGGCGTCGTCAGGAGCTCCTCACTGGTTCACTCGGGCTCCTGAACTTCAATATGTGAAACTGAAGCGCGAGATCAGCCAATCAGAAGAGACCTGGGATTGACGACGCCGAGCGCGTCACCTCATAAGCGCACCAATGCAGGCGAACGATAGCAACATCTCGAGCGAATTTGAATTCAGATGACTCAATCAGCAGGGATTGCCCTGTTTGTGCAAGCGGAGGTGGGGTCAGCGAGGGACGAGGGCATCCAAAGAACAAAATGGGGCAAGCGGTCACTTCGAGCTCGTCAGCATGGCGCTTGGAAGGAAAGGCAGGTCGGGATCCGCCGGTTTGCTTGTTTGCACCGGCGGAATTTGCGCCAAGACAGCTGGGTTGCTTGGCGTGACGCCGCGCGTGTCGACTGCTGAAGCGCCTCTCTGATTGATCTGTTCGAGTATCGACGCGCCGTGACCCATCTTTGTATTCGACGTGGGTACAGTTTTGACGCCAGGTCGCGGAGGTGATGGAACGGAAAAGAACCCGCCCATCGTTGTTCACTTTTGAGTCATCTCTAAGACTTGGCGCTGGAGCAATTTAGGAGGGAAAAATCAGCGCTCGAGAACTAACTGCTTTCTTCGCTCGCGACGCCTGGCTGCTTCTCAGATCGCAGCAACTAGAACTTTTGGAAAAGCTTTTGGTTTACGCAGCAACTAGTGCCTGCGATCGATTTTTGCGTGGTGGCAACGCAAGAAAGCAGTAGGGCCAGTAGGAGAAGAAGGAATTCGTCCATCCCCGCCTCGCCTCGTTGAGTCACCTTTAAATCCGATCAGAGCAATTTTGGAGAACTCGTCGGTCGCAACGCAGTCGCCCTCTTCGAGACAACCAGTCCACGATCGACACGTCGAGTCGGTCACCCGAAACCCACGCCCATCCCTTTTGATCTTTCTTCCTGCGAAGCGCAAAGCCGCGCCAGTGAGTCACCCAGAAATGCCTCGTGGCTCCGCTCGCTTTCCTGCTCCTTCAGGCTCTCGAAGGCACAAAAAGATCAAGTTCGCTCTCATTTCTCGCTCACTCACTCGCTTAGTTATCAATATTTCGCGTCTCAAGCAACCGTTCGTCTCCCCTCCATCCATCGAACACCATGGTCACCGCCGTTCCGCCGGGCTCCAACACCGGCATCGACCCTCGCGACATCGGCACGCCGGACGCCTGGGTGCCGCGCCACCCGGAGCTCATCCGACTCACGGGTCGTCATCCATTCAACTGCGAGCCGCCGCTGGAACATCTGCGAACGTTCATCACGCCGACGCCAGTGCACTATGTGCGCAACCACGGCGCGGTCCCTCGACTGGGTTGGGACTCGCACCGCTTCCAAGTGGATGGGCTGGTGGATCGACCGCTAGAACTGACAGCCCAAGCGCTGGTCGACACTTTCAAGAGCCACGTCGTGTCCATGCCCGTGCTCCTCGTGTGCGCGGGCAACCGCCGCAAGGAGCAGAACATGATCAAGAAGTCGATCGGCTTCAGCTGGGGAGCCGGTGCTGCCTCGACCGCGGTCTGGACTGGTATCCCGCTGCACGTGCTGCTCGCTCACTGCGGCGTCGACCGCTCAAGAGCCCGCTATGTGTGGTTTGAAGGCGCCGACGCGCTCCCCAAGAACAACTACGGGACGTGCATCCCCGCTCATGTAGCTCTGGACCCGTCCTGCGACGTGCTCGTGGCGTGGAAGATGAACGGCGAGCACTTGAGTCCAGACCACGGGTTCCCACTGCGCCTCATTGTGCCTGGTCACATCGGCGGGCGGATGGTCAAGTGGCTTACGCGGATCCACGTCAGCGAGCGCGAGTCCGACAACCACCACCACCTGCACGACAACCGCGTGCTCCCATCTCACGTGGACGCCGAAACAGCTACGGCGGAGAACTGGTGGGCCAAGCCTGAGTTCGCCATCCAGGAGCTCAACGTCAACTCGGTGCTGCTGTCTCCAGCTCACACGGAGGAGCTGAACCTGAACAACTTCTCAAGCGCCTCGGGATCATCAAGTGACGTCCCATCGTACAAGGTGAGCGGCTACGCGTACTCGGGTGGAGGGCGACGCATCATCCGCGTCGAAGTCACGCTGGACGACGGCGCCGCCTGGGACAACTGTCGCGTCGTCTACAAGGAGAAGCCGAACGCCTACGGGAAGATGTGGTGCTGGGTGCAGTACGAACTGGAAATCCCTCTTCAGCGCCTGGTCCAAGCGACCGAGATCTGCGTGCGCGCCTGGGACTCGTCCATGAACACCCAGCCCGAGTTCCCCACCTGGAACGTCATGGGCATGATGAACAACCCGTGGTTCCGCGTGAAGATCAGAAAGGACGGTCCGGACGAGTTCCGCTTTGAGCACCCGACTCAGGTCGGAGGCAAGAAAGAGGGCTGGATGGCTCCAGGCAAAGGTCAGACGAGACCGATCCTCATCAAGAGCGACTCACTTGACGCTCCAGAAAAGGAACAGCCTGAGCCGGTGGTCACGATCAAGGAACATCCGGCTCACCTGGCAAATCTTCCCGAGATCTCTGAAGAGGAGGTCGCCAAGCACACGACCGAGGATAGCTGCTGGTTCATCTGCCGCGGGCTCGTCTACGATGCCACCGAGTTCCTCCAGATCCACCCGGGCGGCGCAAGCAGCATCCTGTTGAGCGGCGGTACCGACTGCACCGACGAGTTCGAGTCGATCCACTCCACGAAAGCGTGGACGATGCTCGAGAAGTACTGCATCGGCATCTGCAAGTCCAGTGTGGCAACAGCAGTTGTGAGCACGCCTCAAGCTCCAACACCCGCGGCTATGCCCCAGCAGTCGAGCGAGTGCACCAAGTCTTTCTCTCCTCCCAGCGCGCTAAACGGATCGGCTCAACGCGTCCCGCTGGTGCTGATCTCGAAGCAGCAAGTGAGCCACGATTCGAGGATCTTCAAATTTGCTCTGCCTGCCAAAGAGCTCCGACTCGGGCTGCCCGTGGGCAAGCACGTCTTCCTGTACGGCAAAGTCAACGGCAAGACTGTCGTGCGCGCCTACACGCCGATTTCGTCCAACAGCGAGGAGGACGCAGGGTTCGTGTCGTTCCTCATCAAGGTCTACTTTGCAGGCGAGAACCCCGCGTACCCTGAAGGTGGCGCTTTCTCGCAGTACCTCGAGAACCTGCACCTGGGCTCGCAGATCGAGATGAAAGGACCGATCGGCCACTTCACGTACCACTCGCAAGGCAGCTTCTCGCTCGGGACCAACAACATCAAGATCCACGCGAGCAAGTTCGGGTTCATCGCCGGAGGCACGGGGATCACACCAGTGTACCAGATCATGCGCGCGATTCTGACGAACCCTTCAGATCACACAAAAGTTGCGCTCATCTACTGTGTGCGTACGTCAAAAGATCTGCTGCTTCGTGAGGAACTCGAGCAGCTCCAGAGGCTCAAGCCCGACAACTGCGAGCTCTTCTTCGCGCTGACCGACATGGGCGAGAAAGAGAAGATCGCGTTTCTCAAGACTTCGTTCTCGTGCTCGAGCAGCTATGGAACCACTCGGATCTCGCTCGAGATGATCGAGCGCGTGATCGGTTCAGATGCGTCGCATGTGGGTATGTGTGGCCCGCCGGGGATGATCGAGTACGCGTGCATCCCGGCGCTGACCTCTCTCGGGTACGATCCGGACTCCCAGCTGACCATCTTTTAAAACTTTGAGTATTCATATTTGCGTTACCTAAGTAGTCCATATGCGCAAACAGTTCGTGAAATCCTTCTTTGGCGGTTGTTGGTTGCTGGTTTCTTCTCACTTTTAAAGAGCATCTTCACTGTGAGTTCACGAAAAAGAAGGGATATAGTTCCTATTTTTGCAAAGGAGAGGGTTCATAGACCCTAATTTTAAAGAAAGATGACTCACGGGATTTCGCGATGACTCACCCATCACCGTCTCACTTCAGAAAGGCTGTTTTTTGTGCGACACGGCCCATCATCATTTTGCTCATCTCTTTTTATGTGTCCTCCTTTTTGGAACCTACACGCTGTCCGTCACGCAAGGGAGACGCTCAGCGATTGGCTCGCGGCGACGCGTCATCGCATCTGTGGTTGAGCCCATCGCACTTCACCACCACAAGCGCCACTGGCTTGGCTTTGTCCCTTTGGCCGTGCTTGATCCTCACGTCAGTCCAGTGCACCACTTGTTCCAAAAGATCATCGTCACGCAGCAATCCCAGGAGCTCATTTCCATTTCTTCCGCCGCCCACCAACATTGAGTCATCACAAAACAACGACCAAGACCCCGTCCGCTCACTCACTCAAGCCCACCACCACACCACCAGAATCCAACATCCACGAAGACCCCATGGCGCCGCAAATCGTAAACTCAAGCTCCGATGAGACCCAAGCCTCGCGCGACCAAGCCAAGCAAGTGATCGTCGTGGTCGGGAACGGCATGGTCGGCCACCGCTTCCTCGAGCGGATGAAGCGCTACGACACCGCCCGCCAGTTCTCGCTCGTCTCGATCGGCGAAGAGCCCATCCAGCACTACAACCGCATGCTGCTCACCGAGTACTTTGAGCACCTAAGCATCGAGAAACTCAAGCTTGCCACGTCACCGGAGTGGTACGAGGAGAACGAGATCGCTCTCAAGATCAACTCTCGAGCAACCAGCATCGACGTGAACAGCAAAACGGTCGTCTGCCAGGAGTCCCACGTCTGGGATGCCAGTCACGCCAGTGGTGACGCAGTGAACACCAATGCCAAGGAGTTCATTGTCTCCTACGACCACCTGGTGATCGCCACTGGCGCGACCGCCTTGGTGCCCAACATCCAAGGCGCGTCGCTGAAAGGCGTGTTTGTCTACCGCACGATCCAAGACCTCAACGACATCATCGCCTATGGTGAAGCTCGACGCGAGCGAGAGACAAACCACGGAGCGCCAAAGAAGTACGCGCTCGTGATTGGAGGCGGCCTGCTCGGTCTCGAAGCCGCAAAGGCGATCCACGACCTCAAGGTCTCGGTGCGCATCATCAACCGAGGCTCGCGACTCATGTCCCGCCAGCTTGACGACGCCGGCGCGAAAGTGCTTCACAACGAGATCACGTCAAAGTTTGGCATCGAGGTGCTCTACCACAAGTCCACCAAGGGCATCCATGGGGAGAGCGACGTCCGGGGCGTCGACTTCACGGATGGCTCCTCGTTCGACGACGTGTTCATGATCGTGTTCGCCACGGGCATCAAGCCTCGAGATGATCTCGCCCACTCCAGTGGGCTTGAGGTGGCGGCGCGAGGTGGAGGCATTCAAGTGAACGACTACCTCGAGACCAGCGCCGAGGCTGTCTACGCCATCGGCGAGTGCGTCTCCCACCGCGACGTCACCTACGGACTCGTGGCTCCAGGCTACGAGATGGCGGACTCTCTCGCCAAGAACCTGGCTGCTGACAACTCAACTGAGCGCGTCCTCTTCACAGGAAGCGACAGCTCCACGAAGCTCAAGCTCATGGGCACAGAGGTCGCGTCTTTCGGAACGTACTTCCCAGAAGACATCACCGAGCCATTTGAGGAGCTGGTGTACAACAACCCGCTCGAGAGAGTGTACAAGAAGCTCATCTTCTCAGCCGACGGCAAGAAGCTCCTCGGCGGCATCATGGTCGGAGACGCGAGCGACTTCCCGCGCCTGACGCTCATGTGCAAGATGAAAGACCAGAAGCCGCTGACCGAGTCCCCAAACGAGATCTTGCTCGGCAAACGCGACTCCAAGGGCGGCGGCAACGCGATCCTGGACCTCCCTGATGAAGCCCAGGTGTGCTCGTGCAACAACGTCACGAAGGGCGAGATGTGCAAGACGATCCGGGACCAAAAGCTTTCTACGCTCGCCGATGTCAAGAAGGTGTGCAACGTCGGCACGGGCTGCGGCGGCTGCATGCCGATGGTGAAAGACCTCTTCGAAGCTGAGCTCGCTGCAGCTGGGACTGCAATCGACAAGTCTCTGTGCGAGCACTTTGCGTACTCCCGGCAGGAGCTGTACCAGATCATCCTCGTCGAGAAGTACGAGACATTCACGGAGCTGCTCAGCAAGCACGGACGCAAGCCGAACAATCCGAACCAGCACGGTTGCGAGATCTGCAAGCCCACGGTCGCGTCCATCTTCGCGAGTCTGATGAACCACCACGTGCTCCTCGGAGACCGCGCGGGCCTTCAGGACACGAACGACCGGTTCCTCGCCAACATCCAGAAGTCCGGTCAGTTTTCCATCGTGCCTCGCGTCGCAGGCGGGGAGATCACGCCCGAGAAGCTGATCGTGCTGGGCAAAGTCGCCAAGAAGTACAATCTGTACTCCAAGATCACTGGCGGCCAGCGCATCGACCTGTTCGGCGCCGAGAAGTACGACCTGCCAGCCATCTGGCAGGAGCTCGTCGAGGCGGGCTTCGAGTCCGGCCACGCGTACGGCAAGTCGCTCCGAACGGTGAAGAGCTGCGTGGGCTCGACGTGGTGCCGCTTTGGCGTGCAAGACGCGGTCGGGTTCGCCATCTTCCTCGAAGACCGCTACAAAGGTGTGCGCTCGCCCCACAAGATCAAGGGCGGAGTCTCTGGTTGCACGCGCGAGTGCGCCGAGGCTCGCGGCAAAGACTTTGGCTGCATCGCGACTGAGAAAGGCTACAACGTGTACGTCTGCGGCAACGGCGGCACGAACCCGAAGCACGCGGTGCTGCTCGCGCCGGACGTCCCGCAGGATCTCTGCGTCAAGTACCTGGACCGCTTCCTCATGTACTACATCCGAACTGCCGACCGTCTGCAGCGCACGTCCAAGTGGCTCGACTCGCTGGAGGGTGGCATTGAGCAGCTCCGCCGCGTCGTGATCGACGACTCGCTGGGCATCGCCGCGACGCTGGAGAAGCAGATGGAGTACCTGCTGAACACGTACGAGTGCGAGTGGAAGAAAGTGGTCGAGACGCCCGAGCTGCGCGCGCAATTCGCCCAGTTCCGGAACACGAGCGCCACGCAGCAGGAGACCGCCATGGTCGAGGAACGCGGACAGCTCTTCCCAGTGGGCAAGACGGCGTTGAAGCGCAAGGTTCGAGAGCCAAGCTTCGACGACAGCAAGCCTGTGAAGAGTCCAGGAGGAGGACTAGGAAGCGTGGACTCGCCGACCTCGATCTCGGAGATTCTGCTCGAAGCCGAGATGGAGTGGGTCCCGTTCGGCTCCAAGGAGCTCTTCGACGTCAACTCGGGTGGCGCCGTGCTCTACGGAGAGACCCAGCTCGCGGTGTTCAACATCACGGAGCTCTACAACGGCATCGAGCGCGTGAGCTGGTTCGCGACGCAGAACATGTGTCCGCACGACCACGCGTTCGTGCTGGCGCAGGGCATCCTGGGCGACGCCGACGGGCGACCGAAGGTGGTCTGCCCCATGCACAAGAAGAGCTACGACCTGGTCGACGGCAGCTGCATGTCGGGCGAGGAGGCGCTGCGGCTCGAGACGTTCCGCGTGAGGGAGGACGACGACGGTCAGATCTCGCTGCTGCTGCCGCCCGCCGACGTGCTGGACGCGCGGCTCGGGACGTTCAACTTTGTGCACTTGCCAGCAGATGTGAGCGACAAGAGTGACAAGAGCAGCAGAAGCAGCATTGGTGGAGGTGACGGAGGGCGTCGTGCCGCTCGTGTCGCGTCTTCTTCAAAGCCTTCGTCCAGCGGTGGATGCGGCAGCAAGAGCTTCGATTGGTAGTAGTGTTGTATCTAGTTTCATGTACTTTGTGACGTTGAATGTGAATTTGGAATTTGAATGTGTACTTATCTATAATACCATGCGTCGGTAAAGCAAGTGTACGTACGAGCTGAGGAAATCGGCAACTTCGACTTCCACATGGGTCAACAATTCACTGGCGCGTTGTGCGAGAAGAAATCGACGCACGTGGAACACACAGGGTCGCACAACCACACTCTGCTTCGTGGCTGGCGTTGGGGAGCAGCAAATCCCTACCGGTATTTTCGCTTTCGTAACCCGCCAATCGTCCAAGGCATGCACTGACTCCGAGAGTGAACTGCCATGAGCGATCTACGTGCGTATCTTCAATTGGATGTATGTGTGGCAACGTGGGACGAGTGAAGAACATTTTTGCATGTAAAAAAAACGGATTGGAATCAACAATGGAGTTGTTAAAAGGGGGGCTAAAAAATATATGATCATCGGAAACAAAAGGCAGGGAACTTCTATTGCTTGCTGGCGCTGTTCTTCTTCTTCTTCTTCTTCGACTTGTTGGACGTGGACGCCGCAGACACCGCCGCGGGGGCCGGCACGCCCACCTTCTTCTCCTCCTCTAACTTGGCGCGCTTGTCCTCCAGCGCCTGGATCTTGTCCGCCTTCTTGCCCAGACCGAACTGCATGCGGTCGTATAAGCGCTTCGACTTCTTCGACATCATGCTCTTGGCCAACTCGTGGAGCTCCTCCTCCTCCTCCTCGCGCTTCACCTTCTTCGACTTCTTCTCCGTCGCGTCCGCAGCGTCCGTGGACGCATCAGCGGCCTTGCGCTTCAGCGAGCTCTCCGGCTTCTCCTCGTCGCCGTCCTTCTCGTCGTCCGAGTCGGCTTCCTCCTCCTCGTCGTCGGATCCGGCTTCGGCCGTCTTACCGTCCAGCTCGGCCTTGAGACCAGCGGCGTACGCTTCCTCCTCGTCCTCCGAGACGTCGTCGTCCTCGTTGTCAAGGTCGCCCACCTCGCGCAGCACCTGCGAGGCCGACTTGAGCTTGTTGAGCTGCTTGCGGTACTCTGGCGTGTAGCCTTCGGCGGCGTCATCCACGAACGGCGAGAGGTGCGGCGGCAGGTCCGCGCCAGGCACGTAGCGCGCAAGCGGGAGCAGCAAACCGTTGTTGATGCTGTCGAACACCCACTGCGGCTGCACGTACTCGCGGTTGAAGTAGCGGTGGCCCTGGTGCGGACGGTCCATGATGTGATGTGTGATGCGCTCGTCCTTCTCCGTGTACGGCGAGCCGGCGCCGTCCCAGCCGATCTGCGCGCCGTGCGAGCGGAGCACGAGCTCCAGGCACGCCGACGGCACTTCGCGCGACAGGTAGAAGAACAGTCCGCTGAACAAGCTCTTCTCGCTCGCCTCCTTGCGCTGGTCGTTGTAGATCTGCGTCGCGAGCTTGTTGGACGCGAACGCGGCTTCGAGCGGCTCGCTCATCTCGCCGTAGTGGCGCTGCGCCTCGTCGCCCTCGTCCATGTTCTCGAACGAGCCGGCGTCCAGGCTCTTGGCGAGCGTCTTGATGCGCTTCTCCGATTCCTTCTGCTGCTGCGTCACTTCCTTGGACGAGGCAGAAGCGGTGGCGGTAGTGGCGGAGGCGTCTGCGCCTTCGTCTTCAGACGTCTCGTCATCGTTCTCCGCGTCTTCCTTCTCCTGCTGCTGCGTGCGCTCCAACTGCAGAGCAGCGAGCTGGGCACCCGCCTGGTCCAGCTGCAGGTCGATCTTTGGTGGGTACGCGACGCCCAGGTCCGTGTACAGCTGGTAGTTGACGAACTTGAGCAGCACTTCGTAGAACTCGAGGAACGTGAGCATCACACGCACGTCCACGCGCTTGTCCATGGTCGGCGTGAACTGGTGCGGCACGAGCCACGTCACGGTCTGACCCTGCACGTTCGCCTGGTAGTAGATGCCCTTGATGCTCACAAACACCTTGGTGAGCGAGCGCGAGGTGGCCACGTAGTTGTTCCACTCACGCACGAGACGCAGGCAGTTCTCCGACGTGCTCGCCTCGATGCCCTTGCCAGCCGGCATCATCGCGAACAGGTGGATGAGACAGAGCGCGTCGTCCATGTCGCCGAGCGCATCCACGAAGCGCGGGTATCGCTCCTTCACGATGTGGTCGAGCGTGTACATCGGGCGGTTGTCGTGCTTGCGCTTGGCGTCTTCAAAGTCGCGCTTGCCCATGGCCTTCGTGACTTTCTTCATGAACGTCTTGAACTCACGGAACTTCTCGAGCACGGGCTCGTGCGCCAGGTACATCACATCCTTGAGGTAGTAGTACGTCTTGTCCTTGCCCTTTGGTTTCTTCTTTGGCTCGCGCGGGTAGATGCCCTTGAGGATACAGAGGCGGCGGAAGTCCTTGAGCGTGATCTGGAGCTTCTTGAGCGCCTGCGAGCGCGTGATGTAGTTGGCGGCCGAGCCCTTCATGCCCTTGCGCTGCTCCTTGCCGAACTTGGCCAGGCGGCGCTTGCTGCCCATGCCATCGGTGAGCTTCGCCTTGATGGACTTGAGTTTCTTCTTGCCGGCCACGCGCTTCGTCGGCATGGTGGTCGATCGATCTGCCTAAGCTCTCTTGCGACTTGTTTGATTCGACTCGTCGGCGTCGTTTCCAAGCCGAAAATGATGAATGAGCCTCCAGTCATTCCGTTCCCAGTGTTCACCAATCAATTTCTCGTATTTTTGATTGGCTGAAAAGAAGTTGATTTCCGCTTCTGATTCGCGCATAATCCACCAAAATGCGTTTGATTGGATGTAAAGCAATCTTGAAACGACAAGGGGGTAAAAGGGTGTTAAGCGCTTTTCCAGGAGGGCGTCAAGTGCTTGATATAGGCGAAGGCCACACAAACAAGGTGTTCAACACCTGCTAACAGTCGTCAACCTCCCCTTTTTGACGAGCAGCTCAACAACGCTTGGGCAAATTGACTCACCAAGGAGAACCAAGTGGACATGGCGGGCAAGAAGCGCAAGCACGGCGGCGGCTCCGCTGCGTCGCACGCGAAGGCGCAGAAGAAGAAGAGCAAGCAGCAGGCGGCGGCGGCGGTGCTGAGAGATGCTGCGGAAGAGCAGGAGCAGCAGCAGCAGAGTGTCGCTGCTGAGCACAACGATGTGGTCATGGAGAACGGCGAGCAAGCAGCTGCAGCGGGTGGTGGCGACGCGGACATCCTCTCGGCGGAATTGCGCGAAGAGCTGGGCGGCAAGGACGGCGACTTGATGGTGATCGTCGGCAAGAAGCAGAAGAAAGCCAAGCAGGAGGTCGTGCCCGAGGAGATCATGCAGCAGGCTGCCAAGATGAGCAAGTCCAAGCGCAAGAAGATGGAGCACCTCGCGGTACGTCTCTTCTTTGCCTTTGCACACTGTTGGTAAGTACAATAGACAGCTGTGCTAACCGAATAAATGGACTCTAATGAACAGGCTCGCAAGGTGAAAGAGGCGCGCCGCGAAGACCTGTACAAGTCGCTGGAGGCGACGAGTCTGTCGAAGGAGCAGCTGAGCCTCATGCTCACGACCTCGAAGCTCGGCCACAAAGAAACCCTGCGTGAGCGTCTCAAGCGATCGATGAACCGCGTGAAGGCGGGCATTTCGCTGTCTTCAGAGGACCAGCAGGAGCTTCTGCAGCAGCGCGATGTGCCTGGAGAAGACGGTGAAGCTGGTGAGGAGAACAGCAGCAGCAGCAGCGAAGACGAGAGTGAAGACGAAGCAACACCAGCCGCTGTGAACAAGGCGGACGGAGACGCAGACATGGCGGAGGCAGCGCCAAAGCGCAAGAAAAACAAGAAGAAGAAGACCAGCGCTGCGTCAGCAGAGAGCTCCACTGCCCAGTCTGGCACTGGTGAGACCAGCACTACCACCACTGCTTCCACAGTCAATGCTGACGCTGGTGCTGCTCCTACTACTGCAAGTGACGGCAAGAACAAAAAGAAGAAGAAGAAAACGGTGGTTGTCAACCACCTTGTCCCACTGCAAGAACAAGGCGAGGCTACTTCTGCTTCGACACCGGAAGACGCGTCTGCGTTCGCATCCATCGCATCCGCTTCTCAGCGATCCAGTGAAGAACCCCACCAGTCCACTTCCCAAAACGACGCGATGACGAGACTCGAAGCGCTCCGCAAGAAGAACGAAGAGCGCCGCCGTCAGAAGGAACTTGACAAGCTCAAGCCCGCCGCACCTGCCAATGTGGAGGAAGAGACACCGGTTGATCCTGCAAATGTGTACGTCCCAACGTCAATCGTGATCAAGAACACCGCCGAGATGAAGGAGCTGAGCAAACAGACCAGTCTGTCGTACAAGACGACGCTCGTGCAGCTGAAGCGCAAGCCAGAGATCCAGCTCGCGCGCATGCAGCTGCCAGTGTGCAGCTCCGAGCAGGAGATCATGGAAGCCATCACCGACAACGACGTGATCATTCTCTGCGGTGAGACGGGTAGTGGCAAGACCACGCAGGTGCCGCAGTTCCTCTACGAAGCTGGGTATGGCCACCCAAAGCACCCGCAGTACAGCGGACGCATCGGTGTGACGCAGCCCCGTCGAGTCGCCGCGGTGTCCACGGCCAAGCGTGTCGCGGAAGAGCTCAACGTTGGCTTTGGCTCTACGGGTCACGTCGGCTACCAGATCCGTTACGATGCCGAGCACGTGGGCGACAAGACGCGCGTCAAGTTCATGACCGATGGTATCCTCTTGAAGGAGATCCAGCAGGACTTCCTCCTGAGACAGTACTCGATCTTGCTCTTGGACGAAGCCCACGAGCGCAACGTGAACACGGACATCCTCATCGGTCTGCTCTCTCGCATCGCGCCGTTGCGAGCGCAGATGGCGCGAGAGGAGCAGGAAGCGTACGACTTGCTGTCCAAGGAAGAGCAGGAGGCGCAGGTGGCGAAGCCGATCAACCCGCTCAAGCTCGTGGTCATGTCCGCGACGCTGCGTGTGGAAGACTTCACGCAGAACGAGCGCTTGTTCCCAAAGCCGCCGCCGGTGCTCCGCGTGAACGCGCGTCAGTACCCTGTGACGGTGCATTTCAACAAACGCACTGAGCTCGACAACTACGTCGACGAGGCGTTCAAGAAGGTGGTAAAGATCCACAAGAAGCTGCCCGAAGGTGGAGTACTCGTGTTCCTCACGGGCCAGCGCGAGATTCTGCAGCTTTGCCGAAAACTGCGTCGCGCCTACTCGGCTGCGGCGAAGGAGAAGAAGAAGAACGCGGAAGCCTCGCGCGCGCCGTCGAGACGGGAACAGCAGGAAGCTGCTGAAGCTAAAGCTAAAGCTGCTGCTGCTGCACCTCGAACGTCCGCAAAGGACCGCATTCTCCGCGAGCATGACGACATTGAAGAAGAAGGCGACTTAGAAGACGAAGAGATCTACGGCAACGACGACAAGACCGCGTACGAACTTGGCGAAGACGACGAAGGCGACAAAGACGACGAGGAGGACTCGGAGGAGGAAGACGACGACGAAGACGAGCTCGCGGTGCCGTACATGCACGTGCTGCCGCTGTATTCGCTGATGCCAAACGACGAGCAGATGCGCGTGTTCGACACGCCGCCAGAGAACCACCGACTGATCGTGGTCGCGACGAACGTCGCCGAGACGTCGCTGACCATCCCTGGTATCAAGTATGTCGTCGACGCCGGCCGCACGAAGGAGCGCGTGTTTGACCTGAACAACGGCATCTCGTCGTTCGACATCCAGTGGATCTCCAAGGCGAGTGCGGACCAGCGCGCAGGTCGAGCAGGTCGAACCGGTCCAGGCCACTGCTACCGCCTGTACTCGTCGGCTGTGTACGACACCGAGTTCGCCAAGTTCTCTGCGCCAGAGATCCTCTGCCAGCCGATCGAAGACCTCGTGCTGCAGATGAAGGCGATGGGCATCCACAACGTGCTCCAGTTCCCGTTCCCGACGCCTCCCGACCGCCAGGCTGTGAAGATGGCTCTTCACTCGTTGGCGAACCTCGGCGCGATCACCGAGGGCGAGGACGAGGCGATCACCGCGCTGGGCCACGTGCTTGTCAAGTTCCCTGTCGCTGCTCGGTTCGCAAAGATGCTCTTGCTCGCGAAGGAGCTGGACGTACTGGAGTACACGATTGCGGTCGTTGCTGGTCTCTCCGGTCACTCACCGTTCATCCACGTCGTGGATCGTCGCGAGAAGGAGAAAGATGAGAACGACGACGAGACTGGCGACGGAGACGGCAAAGACAAGAAGGAGGAGCAAGTGGACGAGATGGAGAAGGAGTGGCGAGAGGCCGAGGCGCTGCGCAAGCACGCGCAGTGGTTCGACTCGGAGAGCGACGTGCTCAGCCTCCTGCGCGCGGCCGGCGCCTACGCGTACACTGGCGGCAGCAGCCAGTTCTGCCAGGAGAACCACTTGCACGAGAAGACGATGCAGAACATGCTCAAGCTGCGCCACCAGCTCACGCGCATCGTCAACGTGCTGTACGCCGACGACGTCGACGAGGATGGTGACGCGGCGTTCTCGCCGATCGCGCTGTCGCCAAAGATGCCGCCGCCAGACCACGAGACGCAAATGATCTTGCGGCAGATCGTCGCCGCGGGCTTCCTCGACCAGGTCGCGAAGCGTGCTCCGCCTGGAACGATCACCGAGGGTTCAAAGATCGAGCGCAACTGCGCGTACATCGCCGCGACGGGCAACGTGAAGGAGCCCGTGTACATCCACCCGCACTCGACCGTGTTCACGCCCAACCCGACCAAGCTGCCGGCGTTCGTGGTGTACCAGCACATCATGCGCACCACGCGCGCGTACATGAAGATGGTGACTGCCGTGGAGCCGGGCTGGCTGGCGTCGATCGGCAAGAACACGCCGCTGTGCAAGTACTCGGAGCCGCTGGCGGAGCCGAGTCCGTCGTACAACCGTGATCTGGACCAGGTGCAGTGCTACGCCAAGGCGCAGTACGGCACGCACAAGTGGGAGCTGCCGGTCGTGCAGATCGCGTACCCGGAGCACGACCAGCAAGAAGAGAAAGACGGGCTCGCAGGCAAATACCGATGGTTCGCCAAGTTCGTGCTGGACGGGCAGGTTGTTCCGGGCTTCAAGCCGTTCGCGAGCGCGCTGAAGGAGCCGAGCCACATGTTGATCCGCAAGAAGTTCGACAAGAAGATCCAGCTGCTCGTGCACAAGCTGCAGAAGCGCCGCGTGGGCTCGCGCGCGCAGCTGGCGGCCGTGTGGCGCGACGACCCGACGTTCCTGCGCACAGAGCTCAAGGCGTGGATCAAGGACGACCACCAGGCACTCTTCAGCAAGTCCTGGAAGGCCGTTGTGCAGCAAGAGACGAGTTAGTTTGCACTCTTTGTGCTTTTGGCCCCTCATGATAGATAACAAAATAGATCGAAGCAACACATGCATTAACCGGTATTTCACTCACCAACTCACATGGCTTGAGCAACGGATACCCAGGTACTTCCTTGGTCGAAAGCGTTAAAAGCTAGGTATGCGGAGTTTTCCAGTACTACACACCAAACGAACAGAAACACTTGCATAGCGTCGTTAAGAGAAAGTCACCACTGACCTGAGCGATACCCTTTTTGGATTTAAGAGAGTATTTGTAAGTGCAGGCAACCACTGACCTTTAAAACCGTAGACGGTTTTGAGAGAGAGTATTGTTCATAAAGTCGGGTGGCGCCAAAATAAACCTTCCCGCTCAAGTACGAAAGCAGCGGCAGCAAAAGCCCACTCCGCCCACACGCTTTCTATCACCAAACAGGTCGGCCACGAGTAACACCACCAGCGCGAGTCCTTCCCTGTGTGCGAGTGCGTGCGTGACGAGCCCCCGACTCTCCACATTCTCTCTACCTATCGCTCGCTCACTACCGACAGACCAGCGCTACCAGCAGCTACTGTCCACTCTCCCTCTCCCCTTCCCGACTCGTGCGAGATAAGATGGCGACGAGCAACGACGTGGCGCCGAACTCCATCGGGTGGCACATTCTCGAAGGCTACCCGTGGTGGCCCGTGTACATCTGCGACGCCACCAAGCTGCGTCCAAAGCTCCACTATCTCGGTACGAATTGTGTGTTACGGCGGTGCTGTGCGGCGCGTATCTCTGTTTGTGTGGCTGACTGTACACGCGTGTGTGTGTGGTTATGTTGCTGCGTGTGACTGAGCAGGCGCGGGACACAAGAACATTTTGCGCAAGGCGAGAGACTTCCCGAAAGACTATCGGCTCGTGTACTTCTTTGGCTCGCACGACTTGTACGTGGACACCTCTCTGTATAGTTAGTTACGTGTGCGCGTGTTGCTGAGCGACTGACAGCCTCATTGTCCAATGTACTGTCCAACAAACAGCCAGCAGGTGCGCCTGAACAAGGGCATCGTGCTCAAGCCGTGGGACTGCGCCGAGAAGGAGAACTTCCTCAAGGGCCACCCGAAGCACCTGATCAAGAAGAAGTCGACGCTCGATGAGCTGCAGTTCGCCATCCAGGAGGCCGAGGTACGTTAAATGCGCATGATGTATTGTCGATCGCTCTGTGTGACGGCGCTAACCAGTGGGCGGCGCGTGTATATTTCATTTCTGCTGCAGGACTATTTATCCACGCCGGACGACATCCGCCTTCCTCCGTGCATGGTGCCGTCGGACCTCGACCCGACGCTGGAGCCGCCTCCAGAGATCGAGCGCGAAGAGCTCATGGATGAGGACGACGACGCAGGCGACGAGGACGCCGGGAGCGGCCACGAGGACGGCGACGGTGACCAGGACGACAATGAGGACGAGGACATGAGCGGCGGATCGGACAACGAGTCGAAAAGCAAGAGCAAGAAGAAGAGCTCGTCGGCCAAGAAACCGACCAAGGAGAAGAAACCGGCCAAGGAGAAGAAGGCTGCGAAGGAGAAGAAGCCCACGAAGGAGAAGAAGGCGGCGTCCAAGCCCAAGAAGGAGAAGGAGAGCGCCAGCAGCAGCAAAGACAAGAAGGAGAAGAAGGCGACCACCAAGAAGGACAAGGAGCCGACTGCGGCGGCCAGTCAAGAGGACAAGAAGCGAAAGAAACCTGCTGCGAGTGACGAATCCTCTGCTGCTGCTACTACGAATGGCTCTGAAGCTTCCCCAAAAGCTGCGTCTCCTAGCAAAGTGGCGAAGAAGGAGAAAGCGGCGGACGTGAAGAGCGATGCCAAGCCGTCCAAGGCTGAGAAGAAAGCCAAGTCGTCTGGCTCGGAGCTCTCGGGCGAAGCGCTCAGCGCGGTACTCGAGAAGGAGATCAAGTGGATTCTCGCGAACTGCCAGTTTGAGGAGATGACCACAAAGACCGTGCGCAAGCTGCTCGAGAAGCGCCTGAACATGGACTTGCGCCACCACAAGGCGTCGATCAAAGAGGGCGTCGCGCGCGTCATCGCGTCCATGGAAGACGGCACTGACGGTGCTGCGGGCGGTAGCGAAGGCGATGGTGACGTGGCCATGAAGTCGGAGGCAGACGTACCTGAACAGCCACCAGCTCCATCTTCTCTTGCCCCTCCAGCCCCACCTGCTGAAGCTGTTGACGCTGCTGACGCGGTGAAAGAGGAGATCGCCCCACCTGCTGCTCCAACTGATGACGCTGAGCCAGAGAAGCAGGACGACGAGCCAAAGCCTGTCGCTGAGAGTGAAGAGCCTGAGGTGAAGAAGGAAGACGCTTCGACCCAAGTCGCACAGCGTCTGGCGGATGCCGAGCGAGAGCTGGGACTGGCATTAAGCGACGAGCCGAAGCTTGTGAAGGCGCTCACTGCGCTGCAGCAGCAGCTGCCAACTGTAGAGAAGGAGGCGCTCGCGAATTCGACAGCTCTTGTGGCGAAACTGGTGGAGCTGCGTGCGCACGAAGAGACGTCGGTGTCGAAGCTCGCGGCGTCGATCGCGAAGCAGTGGGACGCGGAGGACCTGGTGCCAGCGCCAAAGCCCATCCGCGAAGAAGACATCTTGGAGATGAAGGAGAAGCTCGAGAACGCGGAGACGTCCCACGAAGACATGCTCGCGTGCCTCAACCAGCTCGCAAAGGTAAAGCGCTGGACAACAGGTTGACGCTATTGTGGGGTGAGCCTGCTGATACTAACTTCTCCTCTTTCTTACTCTTCTCTGTGGCTTAGATGCGCCTGCAAATGTCCCACTTGAAGAACACGGGCATTGCGCGCGCAGTTGCAAACCTCCGACAGCATGCGTACGTGCTTTAGCGTGCTTGTGGCTGGCTCCATAAAGCTCATCTCTATCAAAAATGACCTGACCTGACGTGACATGGATATGTATCTGCTTGTACAGGAACGACAAGGTGTCCATTGCAGCAATCAACCTTCGCAAGTCCTGGATCCAGCTCACAAAGTTAAAAACCGATACTGGTACGTGCCCTGTGTCCTAACCCATGAGACAACTTTATGGGGTTCCTAATTGTCGATGTTGTTGATTTTACATGTAGGCTCTGATGTGGATCGCGTGAAGTCGCTCGAGGGCATGAACCGCATCCTGGAGCAGAAGGACAACCAGGAGGGAGAGAGCTCCCACTTGGCGGTGCTGGAGAAGCTGCAGGGCATGACGCTCTCGACGCAGGACATCATCAAATCCAAGATCGGCGTGGTGGTCTCGAAGCTGCGAAAGTCTAGGTGCGTTTTCTTGTCTGCGTTGCGTTTGAGTTGCCAAAAACAAGGTAGTGATCTGACTCTGTTTTTGTATGGCTGTTTGCTCATTTTCGTAGCAATGAGAAGGTGGCAAAGGCGGCGACTTTGCTTCGGAAGAAGTGGAAAGCGGAGGCGGCGGCATGATCTCTCGCTTTTCTCTTCTGTAGATATACGTACGTACGTGCTTGTGTATGTAGTGCTGCTCTTCATCACACCCAGCAGGAGCGGGCGCCGAAGTACCTCGAAAACACTAACCCAAAGACAAAAAGAATAAGGAAACCAGTGTGGATGCTCGGTCGTCCTTTTTTGCTTTTGGCAGCGCCATCAAGCGCGTTGCGTTGTTACCTGTGGGTCACGTGAGAGGAGCTCACACATTCACTTTGTTAGTATTGGAGCGTAGTGGTTTCACAACTGCTCGTGAGATGCGAGCCAGGATAAGAACACAGCCTGCTTCAGTGTCGCAATGTGCTGTTACAGTCGATCGTCGTTCGCTTTGCATCGCGCGCCAGCACCACACGCGCCAGTGATGCCTGTGACATTGATAATGAGCCATTCACATCACGCGCATCCCATGTTGAAGCACGCATTTTCGATTTCGATCGAAATGCAGGGTATGCGCACAGTGAGTTTCGCGCAAAGTGCGTTTGTGTGATTGGTGGGTTGAAAAAACAGCAGCCCGAAAGCGTACTTAGTGTGGGACTCACTGTTCAACTATGGATCTTGTGGGAGGTTTCTGTGGTGGTTGTGAGCTGAAACCAGCCGCCAAGCCTGAAGCCCAAAGCGCTCGCGTTCGTTCTCTCTCTCTCTCTTCCTTCCCCCTGCGCCACTCAGTCGATCTTTTCGTTAGAACCAAAAGCAAGCAAAAAGAATCAATCAGCAGCAGCACCATGTCGGACGACGAGCGCTCCATCCACAGCGACAGCGAAGAGGAAGTCGAGGAAACGCAGGAAGAGAAGGTCGTGGAGGACTGCAGCAACTCGGATGTCGTGACCAAGTACCGTCTCGCCGCCGAGATCGCGCAGTCGGCGCTCCAGGGCGTCTTGGCGCAGCTCGCGGCCGGTAAGGACGTCGTCGAGATCTGCAAGTTCGGCGACCTCATCATCGAGCAGCGCTGCAGCACGATCTTCAAGAGCAAGAAGGTCGAGAAGGGCATCGCGTTCCCAACCTGCTTGTCCGTGAACGAGACCATCTGCCACTACTCGCCGCTCCCAAACGAGTCGCTCAAGGTGAAGGCTGGCGACTGGGTCAAGATCGACTTGGGCTGCCACATTGACGGCTACATCGCCGTCGTCGCCCACACGGCGATCGTGCCAGAAGAAGGCTCGGCCGCTGAAGCCGCCTTCCCAGAGCTCAAGGGCGAAGAGGCTGATGTCTTGAAGTGCGCGAACGACGCTGTCGAGATCTGCGCGCGCTTGATCAAGCCAGGCAACACCAACCTGCAGGTGACGGAGGCGTTGACCAAGCTGGAAGAGTCGTACGGCGTCAAGTCGATCCAGGGTACGCTCATGCACCAGCTGAAGCGTTTCGTGATCGACGGCAACAAGCTGATCGCGCAGAAGCTGGACGTGGAGAACCGCACGCCAAAGGTGACCTTCGAGGCCAACGAGGTGTACACCATCGATGTGTGCTACACCACGGGTCTCGAGAAGCCAGTGAACAGCGAGCGCCGCACGACCGTGTTCAAGCGCCAGGTGGACAAGCAGTACCGCTTGAAGATGAAGGCGTCGCGTTACGTGTTCAAGGAAATCAACACCAAGTTCCCAACCTTGCCATTCACCATCCGCGCCTTCGAGGACGAGTCCCAGGCTCGTATGGGTGTCGTTGAGTGCGTGAAGCACGACTTGCTGCAGCCATACCCAATCTTGGAAGGACGTCAGGGCGACAAGATCGCGCACTTCAAGTTGACTGTGCTGCTCTTGCCAAACGGAACGACGAAGATCACGGGCTTGCCATTCCCATCGGACCGCATCCACTCGGAGAAGACTCTCGATGACGAATCGGCGGCGATCTTGGCCTCTTCCTTGAAGAAGAAGAGCAACAAGAAGAAGAAGAAGAAAGCCACTGCGTAAATGTCTTTCTGACCGCGCAGCACGTAGTTTGCAGACGGCGACGTGTAGCTGAAGAAGGGTAAGACGTTCCAGTAGCTGTAGCTCCTTTTACCTGCCTCTGGGTACTTGTTACCGACTGCAATTCCTATTTCTTCGGAAAATAGTAAGATATTTTTCTTTTTTTCTTCACCTTCTCTCTTTCTGGATCCCCAACTCGTCGAAACTGAATGGCGGTGATTCACCATTAGCTCTGCTTTCTCGCTCGGCACTTGACTTTTGAAGTTTGCTCACACTTCTCGACTTGGATCAAGTGGTTTGCCATGGCATGAGAAGCCTAGCGCGAAAAACGGAGTCAGCCATATTCATTTCATTTGAACGAGTAAAGCGACATACGATCACAGACGCACCTCGTGATGCGAGATGCTTATTACTTGGCTTTGAGCGAAATGCTGTGTGATGAGGTTTGCCACGGCACGCTGTTCAAGCATACAAATGACGATCAATGAGACCTGCGAACGATCTTTTCCTCTCTCATTGTACCCACTCTCACCTGATTATGCTCGTCAAGAGCAGCATCAATTTCATCAAGAATGTAGAGAGGTGAAGCGCTGTACCGAGCCAAAGCAAACACAAACGCCATGCCTAGCAGACACAGCGATGAGTGTATCAAGCGGGCGACCACAGTTTTGTACGAAGTAAATGAAAGGCGCGTTTACCTAGCATCGTCAGCTGACCACCCGACAGCTCTTTTGACCCAGAGGCTTTTTGGGTCGCCAATTCTGCATGTGCTTCGTTTTTCACTTCGAAAGCGATGCCGAGCTGCAATTAAAGAGTTTAGCGCATTGAAACTTCCCAAAACGATTTCATGCAACGCACCTCCACGAATGCACCAAGCGCGCAGATGTCTGCAGACTTGCGGGGCACAACACTCTCAAAGATCCGCCGAAATTGCTTGCGAATCTCGTTTAATACAGCTTCATTTGCTTCGACTGTGCGCTCTTGAGTGGACTTGATACCATCCTCGAGGTTTGAGATCGCTTCCTGAAGTGTGGTCGCATGCTCTTCGAAGCGCTTCAGTTTAGCTTGCTTGGCGAAAATACTTTCTTCGTCAACAACAGGGATGTTCAGGAACTTCTCTTCCAGAACCTTTTCCTTCAGCCGAAGCTGAGATCTCTGAGTTTTGTACTGATCTAGCTCCAACTGAATCTGCTCTACTGAGCGCAATCCACTGACACCGTCTCCACTTTGGAGATTGCTCGCTGCGTTGTTGTCGTAGATGTCCGTCTTATTTCGTAGTCTCTGCATTTCAGCGTCCACTTCTTTTTGCTTCTGTTGGCACTGTTCCAATGCTTGCTCGTCAATCCGGCGTGTCTCTTTCAGTGCTCTAGCGTGGAAAGCGAGGGTTAACGAGACAAAAACGAAATTGGCTGCTTGATTCAGAAAAGCACTTACACAATCCGAAGTCGAATCTCTTTTGCAACTGCCGTCTGTTTTTTCAAGTGCAGCCTTGCTTCGTTGAGTCTGTTCAATCTCTCCTTGGAACTTGACAGCTCCGCTTCCAGGCGAGCTGCCGTATCACTCTCACGTTCTTGCCGGGTAGTGTACTCCTCGTGCTCATCACTTGCGCGGCGAAATGAATTTTGCTGGACAACCATTTCCATCTAGGAGAACGAACACAAGTCAGACATGCGCGCATATCCCATTGCAACGAAAAACGCACTACCTCCATTTTCTTCAGCTTCTCCGAGTGTTCCTTGATTTGATCTTTGCATGCGTTCTTGTTCCTGCACAGCAGTCAATTAGCACTTTGAGTCGCAACATTACGAGTTGCATCCACCGTACCTCGAAGCGTAATTCTGGAGCTCAAAGAGCTTCTTCTCTCCGAATTTGTCGAGTTCCTCCCTCAAAGCGCTCAGCAGAACTCTCTTTTTTGACACGCAGTGCTCTGCCTGCAGCATCTCCTGTTCCAGTCTTTCTCTCTTTTCTGAGGTCTTCTCCAGGTCCTGCCTACATATTGCAATGTCTTGCTTTAGGTGGATTTGCTTCTCCCTGGATCAAGCAACAACACTTGGTATTATAAATCTGCAAAGTATGCTAATACAACCAGAGTTTTACGAGATACCAAATTCGCTTGAGATCTGACTCGCACGAAGACGCTTTCTGGAAATCATCGAAGCATTTCCTCAACTGAAGACTTTTTTGCTCGTTCTTGTCCCTGCAACGCAACCGATAAGCACCTAGAATACTAACCCAGCCAAGAAAACTCATCGCACTCCACTCACCTCTTGATTGCCAACGTCGCAAGCCGCACGAAAACTGAAAACGCGTTGTTATCAGGGTGATGCCCGCCTGACAGTAGCTAGTAAAACACATTATGCCAACTCCCAAGCGCATGTATGGACTGGTAAACATAATGAATTCGTACCCCAGGGCTGTGCAGGTTCAATGCCAACGATACAGACGATACGCCAAACTCTCTCAGGATCGCTTTTCCAATGCCATCGTCCTTTACGAGAAGCCATGATCCAGCAGCTGCAACATTGACAAAGAATACCGAACCACCATCACGAGAATGGGGATCAATAATTTCGAAATTGCGCGAACTGCTCAAATACCTTTTTGAAGAGCGCGACCAACCAGGTGTTTGATATTGGAGAAGCTTGATTTGACTGTCAGCAGCTTCAAAGGATCGCAAACGCTGTCGCTGCCAAACTTCTTCACGATAGAGGAGAAGTGTCGATCAAGTTTCCGGATTTTCTCGACGCGTAGATTTTGCAGCGGCCTAATCACCATTCAGTGTTAGTGCTTGCCCGACACATGCAAACCCAAACAAAAGAATGCCGCAGCACACCATATAGAGAATCCGTTTCTGTTCTGGTTCGCTTCGAGGATTTGTCTGGCGGTAGTCGTGTCCAAACAGATTCGGTGAAACAGGTGCTTCTCGAGGAGCAGCCCAAGCGATTTCATCCACTTTTTTTCACGCGCCAAAGTGCTTTCGCTTATCGTGAAAGCGTCACAAAGAAATCCGAAATCGCCTGAATTAAGAAACAAAAGTTAGACCTCTCACACATGGCTTCGTCTTCGGAAATCAATTACCTTCGGCTTGGGTTTCCGGGTGCAACTTTGGTAACCTGGATTGTAGTTGGCTCATTTCTTTGCCAATTTTGTGTGTTTCATATCCCACATCAGCCAGCTCATCTTGCACTGAGCGCTGAGACTGATAGTCTCGCGTTGCTGCAATGCAACGCTGTTTTTCCGACTCAAGCTGTCGCCGTTTCTTTTCAAGATCTTCGACAGAAGACAGTTTGCTCTCGATATCCTTTTGCTGATGCTCTAAGCGTTGAACCTACAAAAGCATGTTAGCTTCAACTACTGCGACAACACACAACACAGTTTAATTGCGCTCGTACCGCCAAGCCGTACGATATTTCAGTTGCTGCTGCTGAACTTAATGAGCTCTCGCTTTCGATCTGAAATACTGAAGGATTAGACCGAATCACTCACTGAACCGCAGCAGCGCTCGCTACCTTGTGGATCCAATGCTCAATGCGCTCTCGAACTCGGCGCAGTCTCTCAGGGTTGTTTGTGGTACCTCTCGTTCCATTGAGTGCATCTTCGACAATCTCAACGGATTCTAACCGTGCTAAAGTCTCCGACGTTTTCTGCCAACCAGTGAAAGAAACGTCAGAGCATTACACCCAGCGTTGCATCGATTTGAGATCATTTGTGTGGTCGTTGAACGTACCCTTTGCAAGTCAGCCATCGCATTCCGTCGCTTGCCAATGGTAAGCTCTAGATCCTTCACTTTCTGCAGCGAAGTCTCTCTGTCTTTTGCAAGCTTCTTCGATTTCTGAAGCGATGATTCATATCTGGACGCGTACTGGAACACTTGTTGCTCCTGCGAATCGAACTCCTTTTCCGCCGCGTCTAGTGAGGATACTTGCTCGTTCAGCGCCTCGATCTGGTGATCCAGCTGTCCGAGAACAGAAGACTTTTCTGCCATTGAAGAAAGAATCTCCGATTCAACTTGTTGCAGCATGATCTTTTCTTGCTCCTTGTTCCGAAGCTCTGCGCGTGAACGATCGATACGATTAGGCTAGGTGAGTTCGTACCAAACTGTGAAGCTTGTGAGTAAAGCTTACCAATGCGATGTTGCTTCGTTTTGCATTCAGCAATCTTGTTTTCAAGAAGCACGAGGTGACGATGAACCTGCAGAGAGCACACGTTCAGAAAGATACCACTAAGTGCCGAGAAGATGACGCACTTACTTCGAGTTTCTCCCTGAATCCGCTGCGGATAGAAGTTTCTGCGTCAACGGCATCACTCTTGACTTGATAGTGAGTAGGATGATAGGACATCACAATTCACTCATGCGCGTCCTAAGAAGTTGCCTCGCGTACCAGTAATCGGATGTTCTGAGCGATTTTGTTTGCAGACGCTTTGAAACTCTCCACAGCGACGGCAGCATCTTGCTTGTACTCAAGGAAAACCTTTGTGCCTCCTGCCTTCAAAACCGACGACAATAAGTATAAAGCCGACGACTACGTAACTGACGATATCGAAGACAGATCAGTTCTTACTTCGCAAACGTAGCTGGCTAGCTCCACTGGGCTTTTGGTAGCCATCTTGTGCACCAGGTTTTGTTGGATCAACCTAGTTTGCATTGAAGACTTGCAAGGGATTAGTACTTGACCAGGTCTGAAATCTGAACAGTGTATATCCACAACTTGCCACAATGATATGTCGATGTTGATCCCGCATAAAGTCCGCAATTGCCGCTTGAGATCTGCACCGCCAAACGAAGACTCAGTGACAAGTTACCGAGAGTTTTGACTGTGAGCTCGTACGCTTTACGGGGAGTGTGCGATTGTTGAGCTTGTAAGTGCGATGACCCGTTTGTGGACAAACAGCCGCAACAACGACCAGCGAGTCTTTGTCTACAGAAGACACAAACAATTTGAAGTTTGTCAATAAACCACAAGGCCTCCAAAGTAGGTCAATGCTTCACCACTTACGCCGCGTCGTCAAATAGAGTGTCACGCGCGTCACCGATGGCTTCTCATTCCTTTTCGCCGATTGCTTGGACTGGAGTTCTTTCATCGTTTTCACACGGAGCCGCGCTGGGCTTCCTTCGCCTAAGGCAAAGCAGATCGCCTCTAGCGCAACAACACAGGAGCACACCATATTGGATCGCCAAATGTCAGCAAGTCAGCACGCGGCACTGCTGTTACCCCTTGCCATCTTTGAAGTGCAAGGCCGCAGCAATTCGTACCTAGAATGTTGGACTTCCCTGGATTACCCCGGACCGAGTTTTGACATGGTTCGTGTTAGCAGAATGCACTCGGGAAAATCCCCAGAGCTTATCAACACAAGACGCACCAGATCCATTGGGGCCGGTGATGCAGTTGATCTTGGGGGAGAACGCGATCTCGTGGCGCCCGTGGAAGCACTTGAAGTTCTCCAGCACCACGCGCTCCAGCATCGTGCCGCTCTATGTCGTCCTTCTTAACTCTTGGTTTGGTGGCAAAATGCGGAATGAAGGTAACTTCAATCTTGCTTCAACCCCGCACTGCCGGTGACGCGAAGGTCGCAAGAATGTCGCTCGACGGTCATAATGTTTGAATACGTACCGTAAACAGCACAATAACCCACAACATTTAATATCCCCACAGATGCCTTCGCGGCAATTTTGAAGTGCCCCTGAATGGAATAGAAATAGGGAACATGAGTTGAAGAGCAGGTTCGTTTTTGTGCATAATCTGGCATAAATATTTGTTTTGTTACTCAAACTAACTAACTTGACACAGAGAAAATGGTGGAGCGCGGCGCCTACGGACTCAGCTGCCAGTCGCGCACGATCTGGTGGTACTGCTGTCGTCTCGCGATCATCGCCTTCTCATCAGCGGTCAGCGACAGCGTCTTGATGTCGAACGGGCACTCCTGCGGGATGTCTCGCTCCGCGAACGAGCCGGCGTAGAACTCGGCCGGTCGCGCCTCGGAGCGGTAGACCTTGTCCTCGTTCACGTTCATGATCAGGATGTCGTCGCTGTTGAGGTACAGTGGCTTGGCGCCATTGGAGCTCTTGGCGTCTGGGAAATAGTGGAGTCCGCCTCCACAGAGCATCGATTCTGGTTTGTCGTCGTAGTCGCGGAGATCCGTGCCGAGCGAGCCGACGCCGTAGTCCGAGAACGAATACTTGGTCTCCGCGAGCTCGCAGGCGATGAAGAAGAGCTCCTTGTCGCCGTAGGAAGGCGGGATCGGGATGCCGTTCAGCGCGAGGAAAGACGCCAAGATGGCAGTCGCGCGCGGCTGCTTGGACTTGTTCCAGAGCAGCAGCGACGAGTCCATTTCGTGACCGGCGCGCAGGTTCCACGAGTGACTGGACAGCAGGAACTCACTCGGCGCAAAGTGAAGTCTCACTGGCATGTTGCTCTTCTTCAACGTGGCTAGCTCTCTTGGGATGTTGGCGAGTGGACGGTACGGCGCGACGTCAAAGTTGGACAAGTACGCGTGCAAACTGCTAATGGGCTTTCCGTCGGTCGTGTTCGCGATGCGCTCCGCCAGATAGTCGTCGGCTGAGCTGATGCGGTCGTGGAAGAAGAGCGTGCCGGTCTGCTTGTATCTCGCGAGCTCCCAAAGCTTCATGGGGTTCTGGAAGAACAGCGTGTCGGCGTCCACGAGCATCACTTCCTGGAACTGCGAGAACACGACCGAGATGATCTTGATGCTGAAGCCGCGGAAGCGCTTGTAGCACTGATTCCTGTTGCCGCAAAAGAGCTTCCGACCCGAGCCCAGCACGTTCGTCGCCTTGAGCGCTTGCTCGCACACGTCGTACACGCGCACGAGCGGGTCTCGGGTCTGGATCATCTGCTGGAACTCGGGCTTGAAGTCGCCGCAGTGCGGGATTTCAATGGGCATGTTCATGCCGAGCGCTCGCAGCTCCAGGATCACCGACAGTCCCAGGTGCGCGATGTCGTCAAAGAGCGGCAGCACCATGCCGCGTGGGACAGTCCCCTGCTGCGCGTAGTGGGAAAAGCTGAGCGCGAACTCGCGGTGCATCTGGGCTCGCTGGAACTCCTTGAGCTGCTCGTCCGCCCTGACCTGCGCTAACTCCTGCTGTGCTTTTCCCCAGACCAGCGGTTTCTCATCGACATCCAGCGCCGACTCGAGTCCTAACGCCGACTTGAAGCCGTTGAAGACGCGGATGTGCGGCATGTCGCCGCCTGTCGAGACCGTGACCACGAGGCTCGAGACCATGAACGTCATGCCGAGCAGCGCGATCATCGCCATCTTCTGCAGCTGGCGGGGCGAGTGGCCGCTCATGCTCGTCAACAGGGACACGCCGCGCTTGGGCTGATCTTGCTGCTGCTGTGCTGCATGCGACTGGCGCTCCAAGTCGCACACTGAGGCGAAGCGCTTCATGCTCAGGTTGCTAATGCTGCTGCTGCTGTTCATGCGCTCGCTGTGGGCTTGGCGAATACGCAAGTGAGGCTTTAATTGCCGCTCGAGAGTGGAGTGGAGTGGCCGAGCGATTGGGCGATGATGGACAGAGCGAGCGCAAGTGGAGAAAGAGAGCAATCGCCCAATTCCTCCCCCATCCTCGCGTCACCTGGAGTGAGGATGCGGCGAGAAGAGCCATCAAGATCGAGCGATTGGGAGGAGCCAGAGCCGACCGCTTGGGACGCGACAAGCGCAGAAAGCCAAGCAGCCAATGGAATAACCACCAGAAGCTACTAAATCGGAGGATTAACGTACTAACGCACGCTGCTGTGCGACACCAAGAGCCAGCAGCTGCCATAGAGACTCGCTGCTGCTGGTGTTGGTCCGCGACATGCATAACGCGCCATATAGATGGCATTTACTGGAGCTTGCCTCTCTGTATTTCGTTAGACGGTGGAGTTTTAATTCATGGGATAATACTGAAGATTAGGGAAAGGGAGGGTTTTTTTAATAAAAAAGAACCCAAAAAGCGTTTCGCTGAGCCAAAGAGATAGAAAGTCGCATTCGATGCATAAAGCAAGTATGCACTGGAACAGGTGTTTGCATGCAGGTTTCGCTTGGTTTAGAATCAAAACACACAGGTATAGGCAAGGCTGCGTGGATCGCCGATGAAAATATTCGGTAGAATAGGCTGCGTTCGCGCTCTTTGTAGGGCTTCAGCTTGCTCTTAATCCGTGCAACTGTCGAGGCCGTGCGCCACTCGACTAAGTTAAGAATGCCACACGCAATAGGATTGCGATTGAGAGCCGTTGGACAACCTGTCCAGATCTTACGTCCTCGGCCATCTGAAAATAGAACAACCCTAGTCGAAGTGCCGGCTTCCAAAATGGTTGCGAGGTGACTCTCAACCACACAAACCCCTGAAGATATCGAGTCTCACACTCCGATGCCCTTTCGATTTACGCTTCAGCTATAAAACCACACTCGGGCGGCTTTGCTCGCAATGCTGCGTTCTCTTGTTATGTTTTAGAAGAACTTGTGTTGGAATTACGTTACATAGCGTAGAGAGCAAAGAAATTGTGTGGGCATTGCTCTGGTTGATTCAGTCCTGCACACACTCAAGCCTAATCTGTTGGTGTTCCGCAGCGCCATCCATCAAGGTGATGTCTATTTTTCAAGGCAGCTAAAAACTCGTGAAACCTCTTCTGAAAGTTACAGCACACCAGTAGTCCAGATAAACCTGTGCTCTCTACAGTCGAGCTTCTTCCACTAGCGCCATGGTTCACTTTTGCTGGCCAGATGCCTTCAAAGATGTTCATGTTACTCAAATTGCATATTTGATACATGCATACCAATTATAAGAGGAAATTGGACATGAACCGGATAACGCGTGCAACGCCATCACGATCAGTGAGCGACTGGACGATGATGTGTGCAGAGCACATCAGCGGAATTGTCACAGCATGCCTATTTCCCAGCGGTTGCAGCGCGAGAGTGGCTAATGCTACATATGTTATTGTCCTAAAACGTGCGTTTTAGCAGGACGTTGGGTTCTGTTTCGCTAAAATGTCCGCAGCTGAATGGAATCGAAACACAAACTGTTTGAGATCAGCAGCCAATGCTGATGGAGCCATTAACGAAAGGTTGGAAACTTTTCGTTAAGAACAATTGTTCTTATCTCGTTGAAGTCCAAAAGTTGCCTCGTCCACCATTGTCCACTATCGATTTCCAAAATAATTTGGACCGAACAGCGATTTTTGGAATCGCGAAAATGGCGTTCGGTCCAAATTATTTTGGAAATCGATAGTGGACAATGGTGGACGAGGCA
>JAADVK010000324.1:0-30079 GCA_023334975.1 Globisporangium sylvaticum
CTACAGCTATGGTTGTTCTCGACTGTCATGCAACTGGAACTGAAGCGACGTGTTTACATGCAATAGATGAACTATATCAAGCTATACTAGTTTTCTCTAATACATACTACTGCTCGACTGTGTCTCCTAAATGTACCTCATTCGCGCACGACTCCTCAACATGCTGGCTTTTGTATAGGAACATGGTCGTTTCCAAAAGCATACCCTGTACTTAGTAATTGGCCATGCAAATGCAAATGCGTGACGGCGCATTGCGCATAATCGAGGCAACGCGGGAATGCCATATGCACGAGGAGCGTCTGCACATGGGGAGGTTCGTCGATTTCTTAGATTCATAGTGGGACTGCACTGTCTTATATTGGCACCCCTTGTACAATACTTCAAAGCATTATTATGATTTACACCTTATTACTCACGAGCCCACCCGCCCCCATTTGAACGTGCTTGCCAAAGCATTTGCGCAACTTGCTGGTATTATTGGTGTGGGTGTGGAACGACCACAGATACTGAAGAATAAAGGTGTTTGGATTTGTGCTTTCCAGCAATCCCAAATACCAATTTCGGGCTTCTCTTGATCCATACCGACATTGACCCAATATTTGAGTTGACATAGTGAAGAGATAGTTTCAATGTGACCTAAAATATTAAACGAAAAGCTTCACTACCTTTTGCTCTTTAGAACACCAATCCATTCTTCAACAGCGTCCTGGTTCACGTGGTTTACAGAGTGGCTATTCTACTGGTACAAAGTATTCATCAACGACCTTCATAAAGCGATTTTCGTCGGACTTGCCGCGAGAAGTTCAGTGAGCACTCACAAATTTACATGCAAACAAGCAAAAATGGTTATAGCACTTTATTGCGCTCAAGGCGCAATACAAGATGCGGTGAGAGCAGTGAGGAAACGACGCAAAATGCTCACTTCGACTTGTATCCCTACGAGATTCGCAGCCCAAGATTTACTGGTGTAAACCGACAACGAACCACGCGTTGAATTCACACAAATTCTGGATGGGATGGGGGCATGAATGCAGATGCGTTTCCATGTAGCCGAGCGAGCTCCACACGTCCAAGAAAAACTGCGGCGACTCGTTAGTCTGAAACCACCGGCGGCCAGCTGAGAAGACGCCAGCCTGAGCGCAATTTTCAGCCAGCCATATTTTTGTGGAGCTCAAAATCGGGTTTGAGTATCCCGGTACTTGGTATTAATTTTTATATGGGGCTGAGCCAAAAGGATGGTGGATCTGTATGCTACGAGATAAACTCTCTCTCTCTCTATTGTGGGCCTTTTGCAGCGCAAAACATGGGGAGAAAGAACGAGCATTACTATCCTTATAACTATCCGTAAGCGTGCCTGACATAACTCCTTGGCCCAAAAGCTGGATCTCATCTGACAGTATGTGCAGCACGAAGCACCGAGCAGGAGTTATCTCGCCATTCAGCGCGCAAGTCGTACTTCTGGAGTTCGTTCGGCGATGTGCGTCTTCTGTCTATAGTGCTAAACTCCGGTCCCCAGGTCCCCAGGTCCCATCGAGTCAATTCGTTGCTTTTTGTTGGTGACTTGCCTCCCTCGCTTTCGTCAGTATGCGATTTTCGTTCTGCCACAGGAACCACCCTGCCTCACTGGACTCTCGTGAGTTAGGTCCGTTGCATCATACTGAAACCAAGTGAAAGACAACTTGGGTCCGCAAGAGGGCTAGGGCGTGGTCCTGCCTCACACACACGTGCATTTGTTGATTGTGCTGGTTTGCTTGTTTGCGCCAATTGGTCCAACCAAAACAAGCAAGCAAGCGGGCGAAATTAATAGAACACTGACTGACTGACTGAGAACGATAGGAAGGAAAGAAAAGAAGGCAGGTCTTGAGCACGCGTCGTCGTCTTGAGCGAGGCGCCTCGCTCCCTCTCTCATTCATTCCGCCACACACAAGCTCCACAAGAAACAAGCAAGCCCAGCAAAGCAACAAAGCAAGCAAGTGTTTGTTTGGCAACAAGTTGCTTGTTGCTTGTGCTCACCCATCGACAGCCACTTGTTGTGTTGGTGACGCCAGCATGTCTCCGTCTCAGCCGCCGCCGCCGCCGCCTCCGTCTCACGGCTCGCCAGCCAGTTCGTCGTCGGCTTCTTCTTCTGGATCTGGCGCTCCACCAGCAGCCCCGCGTGAGGCGGGCCACACCGCCGTCACCAGCACCAACAGTCCACCGTCATCGTCGTCGTCGTCGTCGTCCAAGCCGCACCACTCGACCGTCGGCGTGTTCTCCAAGCGCAAGGGCGTGCGCTACCGGCGCGACGGCCAGGTGCTCAGCTGCCGCTTCTGCGAGATCCTGCGCCTGCGCGACGAGCCGTTTCTCTACGAGGACGAGCAGGTCGTGGTCTTCAGCCCGCTGCGGCCCATCGTGGCGTCCCACATCCTCATCGTGCCGCGCGCGCACATCCGCAACGTGTCGATGCTCGCCGGCAGCCACGAGGCGCTGCTGCGCCAGATGAAGCGCGTCGCCGAGCGCGTGCTGCTCAACCTGCCGTCGTCATCATCCCTGTCGTCTTCGTCTCCTGTTCGCGGCGGTGAGACTGCTACTACTACCACTGGCGCTACTGCTGCTGTTGTTACTGGCTCGTCGTCGCTATCAAATCATGATGATAGCGATCCGCTGGGGACAACAGCAGGAGGAGGCCACCGGGAAGACTCGAAGCACTCGGAGGAATCTTCCAAAGGCACGGACGACGAGGACTCGTGCAGCCCCAACAACACCATCAAGAACACCAAGAGCAACAGCAGCAAAAAGAGCACCAGCCTTAGTTCTACAGGTAGAAGGAAGAACCAGCCGCCCGCGCTCAAGTTTGCGTTCCACGTGCCGCCGTTCAACAGCATCGACCACGTGCACATGCATGCGTTCCGGGACGAGCCGCGCCGCATGGGCGTCTTCGGCCGCATCAAGTACCGCACCGAGTCCTGGTGGTGCCGCTCCTTCGACGACGTGCTCGCGCGGGTGAGTGGCGGCGGCGCTGGGGACTTTGCCAAGGAGGCGGCTCCTCACGACGATGAAGATGAGCCACTTGACAACAACAACGACCACCCGCCGCCGTCGTCCCTGCGAGCGACCAGCAGCATGAAGAGGCACGCGGCGGACACCAACCACCAGCGCTGTTAGTTGATAGAGAGCTACAGCTCTACAGCCGCATGACAGAACAGAATAGTATTATTTATTAAATCAATTGAATACGGATGACGATGAGCCTTCTCTCTTCTCAGTTGATACATGTACCCATGCGCCAGCAACAACCAAGAACAACCCCACCCACATGTTCACCACAACAAGTCTCGCGCAACAACTTGCTAACCCAAACAAACAACCTAGCAACCCTCCCACACACACAAGCACAACTCACAGCTCACTCAGGCGGAATGACTGGACGACGTGCCGTAGCGCAAGCCGCCGATGCGCACGCGCGAGAAGCCCAGCTGCGGGGTCGCGGGCTGCCACCCCGAGAAGATGGCTTCAATCTCCTGTAGGCTGCGCTGGCTCGTCTCCGGCAGGTAGAACCACGCGACGACCACGCCCACAGCGTTGCAGAGCAGCACGGCGCCAGCGCAGATCCAGAGCACGTGCAGCGAGTGCAGCTGCACGCGCAGCAGCGCTACAACGTACGTGAGCGCAAAGTGCACGAGGCCGTCCCAGATCACCACGACGCTCATGGCGCCGAGCCGCTGCTTGACCGGGAAGAGCTCGCTCGCGACGATCACCGGCACGACGCCCAGCCCCAGCTGGTGGCCCGCGACTATGAGCAGCACCGTGGCCGAGCCGTAGTCCGTGAGCGCGCCGTCCATCTTCTTGGCGCGGTAGGCGCTCCAGAGCATGAACAGGCAGCAGTACACGACCACGTAGCAACCGGACTGCAGCGCCATCAGCCGTCCGCGCACGTCCACGAGCAGGAAGCAGACGACCACGCCGATGCTCGCAGCGACCCACATGAACGCCATCGCGTACAGCAGGTCCGCGTCCCCGCCGTCGACATCAACGCCCATCACCGTCACGACAAACGTGCCGGTCTTCGTCGAGCTCAGCGTCGGCGCGATCAGGAACGAGCACACGGCGCGCAGCGTGAAGAGCAGACAGCAGAGCACGAGCGGCCGGAAGAACGCGCCGCGGTGCGTGCGGTCCTGCGTCGCGAGCACGTTCGCGTGGATGATCGAGTTCACCTGGTACTCGGCGCTCTTGTAGCTGCCGTTGTAGAGTCGCGCGAGGATCTCGAACGCCGTCTCGTGGTCTTCGTGGCGCACGACGAGCCACGTGGGCGAGTCCGGGAGCTTCTGCATCGCGAGCAATAGCACCAGCCCCGGTACAAGTCCCGCCATTGCCAGCACCTTCCACTCGCTCAGGTTGAAGCCAAAGTACGAGCGGCTCAGGTCGATGAAGAGCGCGCCGATCGCCAGGTAGCAGAGACAGCCCACGCCCGCAAACAGCGCGAGCGCACAGAGCACGCGGCCGCGAGTGCGCGCGGCGCTCACTTCCGCCAGATAGATTGGCGCCACGACGCTCATCATGCCCGTGGCGATGCCTAGCAAGTAGCGTCCGATCACCACGGTGACCTCTCCGTACGCGAGTCCGATCAAGAGCCAGCCGATGATGTACGGGATCGCCGAGAGCTCCAGCGCGCCAGCTCGGCCCAAGCGGTCGCCCAGGTAGCCCGCCACGGCGGCGCCAAAGATGTTGCCCAGGTACAGACACTGGCTGAAGAAGAAGCTCGTGTGCTCGTGGTCCGTGTTGAAGACGTCCACCTGCATGTTGTAGAGCCGACTCGCCGAGATCGGGAAGAGCGAGAGCCACACGCAGCACACCGCCGAGCTGCCGATCGCGAGGATGTGCATCAGCAGGAACCGGTTCATCTGGTACGGCGGCGCGCGGTGCCCAAAGTCCTTACTGCATCACATACATAGAAGGATCCACACACACAGAGCACAGAGATCAGAGATCAGATACTACCAATGCATACACCACACGAACGAATGAAAGGATGAATGGACGCACCGCGCGTTGATGGGCGTGCTCTCGCCCGGAGAGAGCGACACGTCCACGAGCTCCGCGGGCGCGTGCACGTAGTGGTGCGGCACGAACGCGAACTCGCTGCGCGCAGGGTCCCGCAGCGCGTCCACGAGGCTGCGCCATCCGCGCGCGCTCTGGTGGGGCTGCCGAGCTGGCGCCATCTCTCTCTCTGAGTTGATTGATCTGTGTGTGTGTGTGAGCCATGATTTCTGTGGCAGAGGCAACACAAAAGCGTAACCTCTTCCACCAGAAACGATTTTTGGAAGATCGGCAGTGTAACCCCCTCTTGCGTTTTGTTGTTGTCTTGGAGTTTGTATGTCACGTAACCGTCAGCGAAGTACAGTAGACGACGGAGGAAGTGCGAGGAGCAAGAAAGGTCGCGGGAAGGTGTCGCGAAGGTAACGCGTCGCCGCGACCCAACCAACCATCCCTCTCACACACAACAGCAGACAACACCAGCACGAGCGTAGCGTTATTGGCAGGCAGCAACAAGCGAGCAGCTCATTACAACCAGCGATGGCGATGGACGGCGCCGCGAGCAAGGCGTTCGTGGACGCGCTCTACCGCAAGGTGCTGCTCTCCGTGAAGGCGTCGAACGCGATCCCGAGCGAGGACGACGACTTCCACTACCACAGCAAGTTCAGCAAGGCGTTCGCGGCGCACGTGAGCACGAGCGGCGCCAAGCTCGAGGAGCTCGTGTGGCAGCTCACGCGCGTCGACAAGGCCAAGAAGACGAAGGGCGACAGCAATAACGATGACGATGATGACGATGATGAAGAGGACGACGCCAAGAAGCGCGAGCTCTTTGACGGACCCGAGCCAAAGTCCAGCATCACGGACTTTGTCGACGTGCTGCTCGACGAAGCCTCCAAGCAGCTGGAGCTCTTCCAGCGCGGCCCCGCGGCGATCGCGGCTGCGTCGGGCCTGCGACCGCTGGAGAACAAGCCGCTGAGCTTCGACAAGAAGGACGCGAAAGCAAAGGACGAGAAGGACAAGACCGGTCTTGCGAACATGAACAGCAACAACAACAACTCGGTGCGCCACAGTCGCGGCATGGCCAAGCCCCAGGACCAGTTCGACGAGCAGATCGACAACTCCGAAGCGCCATTCGCGTCCAAGCTGCGTGAGAAGGCGCACGCGCTGCACAACGCGCCGTCCATTGCGGACGACGAGGACTCGCTGCAGCTGCAGCACCCGTACTACCCGGAGATCAAGGCGCTCAAGTACGCCGAATGGCAGCTGGAGGCTTCTCAGGACGCGTTCAAGAAGATCCCCGTGGACGACGCGTCGTTCCTGTGGGTGAACTCGGACGAGACGCTCGCGGAGATGATGAAGTCACTGAGCAAGCCGGAGAGCCGCGTGATCGCCGTGGACCTCGAGCACCACAGCTACCGCTCGTACCTGGGACTCGTGTGCCTCATGCAGATCTCGACCGCGAACGAGGACTTTCTGGTCGACACGCTAGCGCTGCGCTCGAAGCTGCAGATTCTCAACACCGTGTTCTGTGACCCACAGAAAGTGAAGGTGCTGCACGGCTCGGACATGGACATCCTCTGGCTGCAGCGCGACCTGGGACTCTACATCGTCAACATGTTTGACACCGGCCAGGCGGCGCGGCTGCTGCAGTACCCACGCTTCTCGCTCGCGTACCTGCTCAAGCGCCACTGCGCGATCGACGCCGACAAGCAGTACCAGCTGGCCGACTGGCGCATCCGGCCGCTCGAGAAGAACATGATCAAGTACGCGCGCGAAGACACGCGCTACTTGCTCTACATCTACGACCAGATGAAGCATGAGCTGCTGGCGTCGAGCGACAAGACGCGCTCGAGTCTACTCTTTGAAACGCTCCAGAACTCGAGTAAGATCTGTCTCCAGGTGTACGTGAAGCCCGAGGTGAGCGACGACGACTGTGTTGCGCTCAGTGACAAGCTCAAGGGCACGGTGGGCATCCCCGTGCTCTCGGAGCTCCAGCGCCGCGTGTTCGCGATGCTCTACTTCTGGCGAGACCGCGTCGCGCGTCTCGAGGACGAGTCGCCCGCGTACGTGCTGCCGAACCACGCGCTCATGAAGATCACGAAGCAGCTGCCGACCAAGTCGGACCAGCTCTTCCGCACGTGCAACCCCGTGCCTCCGCTGGTGCGCAAGTACGCGCACGAGCTGACGTCGCAGATCAGCGCCGAGAAGACGAAGCTCGCGGCGGAAGAAGCCAAGGCGGTCGCTTCGGGCGAGAAGCAGGCTGGCGAAGGCGGCGCTGCAGCGACGAAGAAGAGCACGCACTGGCGAGCAGAGCAGGACGAAGACGTTGTGATGGAGAGCAGCACGTTCACCTCCAGCGTGAGCCACATGAGCGAGTACGCTGGCTGGGAGAGCGGCAAGCGCAAAGCCAAGTGCATGCAAGTGGATGCTGAAGCTGCTTCTGGTGTCTCCAGCGGTCTGCGTGCGAGCTTTGCCGGACTTTCGACCACAGTAGGACAAGACAACGACGACGAGAGCGCGATCGCCAAGCTGGAAAAGGTGAACCAGCTCGTGGCGCGCACAGCGTTCACCGTGTCGGAGAACGACCGCGTCGAGACGCACGTGGTGTCCGCGGCTCCAGTGACGACCGCCAGCACCGCGCAGACTGCTGCGAGTGAAGCGATCCCCCAGTCGATCTCGGAAACGTATCACATGACGAACCGCGCGAAGCGACGAAAGACGCAGCAGGCGGCTGATGGTGACAATGACGACGAGGGCGAGAACAACGAAGGCTCCGAGATCGCGCTGCCGCCGGCATCGTCTGATGCGCCGAGTGCTCGTGGCAAGAAGAGCGCGGCGCCGTTCAAGGCGTTCGACTACTCGGCGGCGAGCGAGCAGATCGCCGGCGCCAAGTTCGACATGGCGGACGCGACGAAGGCGAACGACCGACCGAACGGCAAGAAGAAGCGCGGCGTGAAGCAGCAGGGCAGCGGCTACAACCCGTTCGTGGCGATCCGCGGCGCGGCGGGCGACGCGGCGCCGGACGAGCTGCAAGGCGCGAAGAAGGCGGTGAAGAAGATGCACCACATGCCGCGCAGCGCCACGTTCCGATAGACGCTGGGTGTGTGCATGTGTGTGGATGGGTATGGTAGGTAGGTTGGCTCGTTGATCTCGCGTGTAGATAGATATGATAGATATATAAAGCAGCGCGGACGGAGGCCATTCTCCATGCCTTGCACGAGAGCATTCCATTTCCAATTGCGTAGCTCTTCATTTTGGATATCCAGACGGGCAAAAAATGCAGTTCGCGCCAAAAACAAATGCGATTTTCATCCAATCATAGGCTTCTAAAATGCACTTGGATCCTCTGATTTGCTGAAAAGACGACATTACATGCCCTGTTTGTTGGTTTCGATTGCGGAGGTCGCCATTATCCAATAGACAGAGAGGCGAGCACGCGAACGCAATAAAGGACCGGCCGGCAGACAGGAAGTAGGCGCGCGCACGTGAGCGAGCGATGGCCAAGCCCACGCAGAAGAAGCGCAGCCGCGCGCCGGCGGGTGGCGGCGACAGAAAGGCGGCGGCGCGCAAGAAGCAGAAGCCCGCGCCGGCACCTCGCAAACAGACGAAGAAGAAGAAGCCACAGGAGGTCGTGGAGGAGAGCGAAGATGACGATGAAGATGACGCTGTAGAGGAAGAGGAGGTCGATGAGGAGAGCGACGATGATGATGATGCGACCACTGCGACTGCTGACAGTGACGTAGGTGACGGAGAAGAAGAGTCGGGAGAGGAAGACGAGAACGGCGCTGGCTCCGACGATGAAGAAGACGAAGGTGAGAGAGAGTTGTAGCTCGTGAGACTCGTAGTGGATGTGGGGTTGACGCGTTCTTACGTGTGTGTGTGTGTGTTGTGTGCGTTGATAGAAACAGCGGAGAGCGACTCACCGGTGGAAGAGGAGCCGAAGAAGAAAGCGAAAGCCAAGCCGCGAGCGAAAGCTGCGACAGTGAAGAAACCTGCGGCGAAGAGCGCCAAGACCACGAACGGAAAGGCGACGAAGAAACCTGCCGCCAAGGCGAAAGCACCCGCAAAGCCAGCGAAGAAAGCGGTGCCAGTGAAGAAAGCAGCAGCAGCGAAATCAAAGCCAAAGCCCGTGGTGAAGAAGCGCAAAGTGCGCTCGCAGGAAGACAAGATCCTCGAGAATGAGCCGATGAACAAGCCGTTCTACATCGAGACTGGCAGCGAGTGGCATGCGACTGATATTGGTACACGCTTTGATGCAGTGTAGCATCGTATGGATTATGGATATGGAGATCTAACCGTGTGTGACCATAATGCTCTACTGTATGTACAGATTTCGATGAGCTGAGTGCGCTGCGCGGCATGTGGGAGCTGCCGTCGGCGTGCCACATCTTGTGGCTGCTGCAGAGCCCGCTGACGCTGCGCTTCTCGCACAAGCTGCTGGACTTTGAGGCCGCGCTGCTGAACCCAGCGTCCAGCACGATCCTCGAGGACGTGTTCACGAAGCTGCTGCTGAAGAAGAGCGAGCGCGACTGCTTGACTGCGGGCATCGGGCTCAAGTACGAGTGGTGGAACAAGCAGCTGCGCGAGTACTACATGGCCATGTACGACAAGTGGTACGCGCTGCTGCGCAAGGCCGGCGAGAAAGTGCCCGAGTCGTTCTCGGACGACGAGGATGATGAGGACGACGACCAGCAGATCGACGTGGAGCTCTCGGACGACGAGTGGATGGCGCTCGACATCCTGAAAGCGAGACTCGAGGCGCTCGGCATGGTGTGTCCGCTCAAGGTGAGTACATTGCCTGGGTTGATGTGTGTGGGTATCAAAGTGAAATTGGTTCATGGTGGTATACTGACGCACTGTTCTATTGAAAGCACAAATCGTTTGCGGAGCTGCCCGCAGACTTGCGCTGCAAGATCCTTCACAACCTGTGCGAAGCTGTGATTGACGACCCAACCAACACGTAAGTGAACAAGTAAACTCGTATGATCTGTAAGCTCACTGAGCCACATACTAACTGAAACCCATTGTCTTCTTCATAGGGAACATGTCCGGATGATGGAGGAGGACGACATGCGCGTGGAGCCGCTCGGACGCGATCGCGCAGGCAATTTCTACTATTTCTTCCCGCAGTTTTACGAAGAGCGGCGTCTGTATCGCCTGGAGCTCGCGACGAAAGAGTGGGGGTTGTGGGCGAAAGGCGACGACTGTTTCCGTGTGCTGCTGGTCGCGATGAAAGAGATCCGAGGACGCAAAGTCGCGGGCGAACAGGAGCTCATTGATCACTTGGAGGTGATCGTCGAGCAGATTGAGGAAGAAGCCTTGGAGCGCGAGAAGGAGATGGAGAAGGCGAACAAGCGCGCGATCCTCGAGGCGATCCCGCGCAAGCGGTCGGTGCGCATCCAGGTCAAGCAGATCGAGCAGATGGAGCAGCAGAAGCAGGAAGTGGAGACCAAGCAGCAGCTGTCGATGGAAGAGCTCGCGGACCTCAAGCGCGCCGAGCTGCTTCGGAAAGTGGAGATGGAGGCCGAGCGCGAGGCTCGAGAGCTCGAGAAGGAAGCGAAGCGTGTGGAGCAGGAGCTCAAGGAGCGTGAGGTGGCGGTTGCGGAGCGAGAACTGAGACGGCAGCGACGCCTCGAGAAGGAGAAAGAGGAGGAAGCAGAGCAGCGCCGTCTTGAGGCCGAGCGCCAGAAGGAGAAAGAGGCACGAGAGCTGCGCGCGAAGCTTCGCAAGGCCGCAGAAGAGGAGGCGCGACTGCAGGACCAGATAGAGCAGATCGACGACGAGGCACCAAAGCCTACTGAATGAATGAGGCGAGTGGGCGGACTGGTAATGGATGGAGAGAGGCTGACTGAGCTTGAGTGTGTCCCTATGAGCAGGCAGCTCGCGAAAGGCAGGACGAGATAGATAGATTTGCATGGAGAATGACGATCACACGGTACTCTTTTCACTTTCGATTGTCTCTCTGGGGTGTCTTGTGTATCGACGGAGTAAGGACAAGAAGACCGCTCTCAGGAGCTACGCCCACCAGCACCTGCCTTATGCCAGTGCGGCTGCTTGGAATGGTTCCATGTTATGCTGCGACAGCAACTGAGAACGGACGCCTTTGAGAGCACTTCGAAGCGAAAGTATCACACTGAGACTCGGCAATCAAAGTGATCCATTCGAATGGATCACTTTCCAAAAGGATCGACATCAGATACTTTTTTTCAACAAAGTGTGTTCTTGACACTTCACGACCACTGCAAGTAATAGAAACCGCCTTTGAGACAAAAATCACTTCACGTTTGTATGGGTACATACCCATCCATCCATTCCATTTGGTACCTTATCATCATTCTCGTCATCAATCATGCGATCCACACGGTGTTTACGTTGAGAGGCGACAGCCTCATCTGCAGAGACAAATACTCCACGGCGTCACTTTGCTTCACTTTCGCAGTTGTATCACAGGTTGATACGCAAGTGAAGTTCTGTATCAGTATCACAGATCAGCAGAGAGCGCCGTTGACGAAGAGTTGGGACGGACCTTCCTTCGCTAACGACACGAAGACACGAAGCACACACAACCACACTCTCATTCTTCAATTCGCCTTCTCAGTAGCACACGCAAACATCCACTCAACCACCTCCCAAGCCAATATCACCAACATGGCGTCCACGACCAAGCTCTTCACTCCATTGACCCTCGGCGGCAAACGCAACCCCGTGCAGCTGCAGCACCGCGTCGTGATGGCGCCGCTGACCCGACTCCGCTCGGGCGAGGAGGGCATCCCACCTGCGTTCGCGGCGACGTACTACGGACAGCGCGCGACCGAGGGCGGACTGCTCATCTCCGAGGGCGTGTGCATCAGCACGACGGCGAGAGGGTACTTTGGCACCCCGGGGCTCTTCCGCGACAACCAGCTCGACGCCTGGAAGAGCGTCACGCAGGCCGTGCACGCCAAGGGCGGCAAGATCTTTGCCCAGCTCTGGCACACGGGTCGCGTCGGCCACCCGCTCAATATGCCGAACGGAGAGCTCCCGGTGTCGGCGAGCGCTGTTTCCATGGACGACGTCAAGAGCTCTGCAGTCACGCGTGAGGGCAGAAAGGCGTACGTGACGCCGCGCGCATTGGAGATCGATGAGATCGCTGGTGTTGTCGAAGACTACCGCCGCGCGGCTGTGAATGCGATTGAGATCGCGGGCTTTGACGGCGTCGAGCTCCACTCTGCGAATGGATACTTGCTCGAGCAGTTCCTCTGCGACGGCGTGAACAAGCGCGCCGACAGGTACGGCGGGAGCCTTGAGAACCGCTCGCGATTCCTGTTTGAAGCCCTGGACGCGATTCTCTCGAGCGTCGACCCGAACAAGGTCGGCGTGCGCCTCTCGCCGTTCTCGATCACGTTTGGGTGCACGGACTCGGACCCTGCGTCCATCTACGGCCACGTGGTCGAGAAGCTCAACGCGTACGATCTCGCATACCTGCATGTGGTCGAGCCGCGCGGACGCCACATCGCGAACCCGCAGGTGCCAAAGATCGGCGCGACTGCCCACTTCCGCACGGTCTACAACGGCGTGCTGCTCACTGCATCCGGCTACGACCACGACAGCGCGGTTGAGGTGATCGAGACTGGCGTCTCGGATGCGGTCGCGTTCGGCCGCGCATTCCTCGCGACGCCGGACCTCGTCAAACGCCTGCGCCTCGGAAAGCCGTTCAACGAGCCGGACCCCACCACGTTCTACTTGGGTGGCGAAGAAGGGTACACGGACTACCCGTTCCTCGAGGACGTCGTGCTCGTCCAGTCGTAGGCTTCATTAGGACAACGAAGCAAACGCATTTACATATTCAAGCAAGCCAACGCCTACACACGTAGTTCTTTGGTGTGCAAATTAGATAATCAATACGCGAATGATCTTTACATCTCATCGTGTAAATCGTGGTTGTGTGGAAGCGTCGAAAGACACCCGCGAAGTTCGTTCCGGACTTCCCTACCGACGTAGCACCACTGATCGAGCCTCTGGCCCTTCGAAGGTACGTGGGGCGACCCTTGCCTCGGATCGCACTCGTCGCCACCTTCCAGATGTTCGACGCGGCATTCGTATCTCGGTTCCACAGCCTGGAACAGGTCGTACACCTGACCAGCCGTGACACAAGATGTTGCGCTTGGATTTGGCGCATCCAACACTCCTGGGGCTCCAACACCCACTCCTTTTGCAGTTCCAAGCCCCGCGTCATTCACGGCTTCAAGGCTTTTCAACGGCGGAGCTGACGCAGCTCCAAGTCCTCCAGTGTTTGGGGCTTCGGCAGCACCAGCGACTTCGTTTGCTCTACCAGCAGCATCCAGTACTCCAAGCGTTGGTGGCGATGCGTACAAAGTTCAAGAAGGCGCGTTCAGTATTGGCGTGGCTCCTCGGCCACAACCGCCAACAGCTCGGCAAATCCTGAAAGCCCGCGTGCAGAAGCAGAAGGAGGACCGTGTGCGAAGACTCGAGCAGGATCGCAAGGACGCGGTCAGAGACAGGCTCCAGAGCCGACGGATTCTGAAACCTCACTTGAACAGTTCCAAGGAGTCTTGATTGAGCATAGCCTTATGTGTTTGTTTGTTTGCTTTGGTTTAAGGCTAGACTACTGTACGCAGTGAGCTGGAGATTGAGAGTTGGCTGAAATCTCACATTTGCACTTCGCTCTGGACCTCGTCCGTCAAGCCACACTTCAGTTTTTTGAAGAATATTAGAGATCAAGAAATGAATCCTACAATAGAGGCGAACTATGCACTGCACTGCGCGCATGGATCTATTGGCGAAGACTCTGTTAGGCAAGCACTTGGCTGACAGTGGGCTCTCCATCTACGAACCTCGGCGCGATCTCTCAAGTGATCTCAATCGATCTCCAACAATTTCCTTTAGCAAGCATTTCCCATCCTATCATCGTGATTATTTGTAGCCAATCACATTTGACCATATTTTTTTCAAAAAATAAACGACAGGAAGGACAACTGGCGGGAAAAATAAAGCCCAGTTGTCTTTCCTGACACGTGGCTCGTGCTTCCCTCCGCATTCCTCTTCTTCTTCACGACACAATAGCCATAAAAAAAGGCAACCAGCAGCAATGAAAGCAGGACGCCCGCGCGTGCGGGGCAACGGACGCCGCCAGCCCAAGCCCGTCGACGCCGCAGAGAACGGCCCTGGGCCAGCTGGTACAGCCGGCGAGGTGAAGCGGCGCACGTCCGTCAACTACCGCCACAAGCTGGACGTGATCGCGTTCTTCCTGGAGCACGGCAACGACACGGCCGCCACGGTCGAGCACTTCTACCCGGAGCTGAGCAAGGACAAGCGCCGCATCAAGATGCAGCTCGTGAGCTCCTGGGTCAAGCAGCGCGGCAAGATCCAGCAGCACTGCGACAACGGGCTGGCGAACCAGCGCAACGTGCGGCACCCGGGCCAAGGTGCCACGCTGCCGAAGGAGGTCGAGGAGCAGATCGTCGAGTGGATGCACGCGCAGACCCGCGAAGGCGTCGCCGTGACCGCCAAGATGCTGCAGCAGACGGCACGCGAGCTGGCGGCAGAGTGCGGCTTTGAAGAAGGCGTGTTCACGGCGTCCTGGTCGTGGCGCGTGGGCTTTCTGCGTCGACACTTCCGCTCGGGTCACGCGCCGCCACCGGCCGAGTTGCTGCAGCCATCGCCGATTGAGTTAGTGCAACCTTCGCCGCGAGAAGGTGAGATGGAAGCAGCAGCGGCAGTGGCGCTCTTGGATACTGAGAGCGGCAGTGGTAGTAGTAATAACAGCGTGAATGGAGTCGAGCAGCAGCAGCAGCAGTTGCAGCCACAGGTGATCAACATGGTACCAGCACCAGTGCCAGCACCAGAGGTAGTAATGAGAGAACCAGAGCAAGTGAGGGAAATACCGGCTAGTGAGACCCTCGCGACCATTTTGCAGGCAAACGGGCTGGGGCAGTATCTCCACGTGCTACAGGAGAACGGGTTCGAAACACCCGATTCGGTACGTACCAGAAGACAAGAAGCCCAGCCTTGTATTCATCTGTTGCGTGTCTAACTCACTGGACGTCTATTACATACAGTTGGCAGGCATCGACGAGTACTTTGCTGACCTTGGCGTGAAGCTCGGCCACCGCAAGCGCTTCAAGGACCTCTCCATACGATACACGCCCGGCATGGGAGTACGTTATTCCTCTATCTACTCGTTCACATGATCAATACCGCTCACTCACCGTTGTTCTTTGTTGTTTGTATGCAGGGCGTGGTGCCGTTTGTGATCGTGCTCGTGGACATCGAGGCGCGCTGGGGCTGGAGCCAGCGCCGCAAGTTCATGGCCAAGTCGGTCTGTCAGCAGTGGCCCAAGCATGTGACTGTGGAGGTCCAGAACCTCTTTTATGGGCGGATTAGCGCGCAGACCGACTCGTCCATCGAGTACGCGAGCAAGAGGGACGAGATCCAGTCAGAGGCCGAACCGCCGCGCTGCAAGGGCGAGGTCGTCTTCTCCACGACGCTGCGGGATCTCTACGAGGCAGGCTACCCGACCACGGGCTGGAAGCCCTTCCAGCATAAACTGACTCTGGAATAAAAGCTACCTGATCTGTTCTGTACTGTTCAGAAGAAGCCTTATATCACTTGTGTGTTCTTTGCAGAGAACAGATTCGGTCGGACCTGACGCTTTGCGGTGAAGATCTGCCACTATATTTTTGTCAGGTACGTGGCCATTGCTTTGTGAGGGCAGGCGTTCGGAACGACTGTTTAGAGTGGCGCGTTGGCGAGAGTCACCATTGTCAGGCAGGTAAGTCGAGCAACAACAAGCCACAGTCCAATATGATGCGGAGCTCAACGGCGTTGATAGTAGACGAGCGGCATTGAAGAGTGAGCGAGCGTTGAGGGAATGCATCCTGTCTGCGACGGATGGACCGTCGCGGCTGTGCGCAGACGCTGATGATGTACCACTCAAGATTCAGGACGTGTGCGTCCCAGGACCGCTTCAGCTGCCACCGGACGAGACTACGATTGCACGAGTGCGGGGCCATGATTCCGATGACGAGGAACGCAGTCGACTTCATCGCTCTGATATGGAGACGCCTGGAAGTCCCATTGAACGAGGCGATGCGCAACAGCAGCATTCCAGAGCGACGAGCAAGAAAGCCCTCAAGTCGAAGCAGGGAGTCGCTGCGACGCTCTTGAAAATGGACCATTTTGCAGATCCCCTCGCTTCCATTCGGTCCGAGATTGCAGCGAGAAACACGAGCTTCCCTGTTGCATTACATTCACAGCAAACTCAACACCTTCCAAGAACCCAAGTCCCGAACGAGCATGCTCAAGCGCCAGCAGATTCACGGTCGTTCGAGCGACTGAAGCTGCCGCTCATCCAGCTTCTCGCCTCAAACAACGAGAGCGCAGCCGCCCTTCGGGTTCTTTTCTATCGATTGACGCCGTGCAGCAACGAGCTGCGCTTCAGCAGCAGTTCACATCAGACGCAGAGCGGCTAGCTGATGCCGAGCGAGTCGCCGCAGATGCGCTGCAGAACGCTGATCGTCTGGCAGAGGAATCGCGCATCGCGATGGTGATCTACACACAGAATGAGAGAAGCTGGATCTTTGACGAGCGCGCGAAACGGTACCAGAAAGTGCTGGAGGCGAAGAAGTTGGCGGAGATCGCTCGCAGCGACGCTGAGGATCAGCAGACAGCGGTGCAGCATCTTCGCTCTCGACTAGTGAATCCCTATGGATCGCTTGTTCTCGGATCTCATTCACAGATCAAGCGACCATTCCATCTCTCCCCACGGGCTACAGCAACACCTGACCCAAGCGCAATAGAAGCTGCGATTTTGGAATCGGAGGACTCCATCTACGTGTGGATCTTAGCTGCACCGTCGACCAACTTGAGTTTCACGCCCAGAGAATCAACTGCCACCACGATCTTAGCTGCCGAGAAAGAGCTGTCGACGCATGTCGTGTACTACGCTGCTGCGTCGAGCGTCAATGACGAAGATCCGACAGCAGCGACAATGTCCGAGAGCGGTCGCAATCAGCGCCTAACAGAAGACTCTCCACCTCTGAATGGATGGATCAGCTGCTCGAGCCATGGCGTCGCCCCTGTGCCGGAAGTGAAGAGCGTCAAGTCGTCGATCGAGACTTGGGTCGTGTCCGGTGCTGGGTCGGCCATCTGAATGGGAAGTACATTTTCAATGGCGTACGTGATCGCGTGCGCAAGTTCAAGGCTCCCGCTGGTGTAGAGCTCTTTAGGAAGCGCGTCCCCATGTCATCAAGTCTCGCTCAGGGATTGCATGATGCACCAGTCGAGAAGAAGAGCATGAAGAATAGAGATACATCCACTCCAGGCACTCCAGGCTTCAGTGATTCAGATGTTGCGAATCAGCCAGAGGAGCAAGAAGGCAATGCACCAGCATCAGTCGTCACACCACTACCCAGTGCTCTGAAAGCCATCGAAAGCGATGAAACCAGTTTCCAATCCATGAGCAGGATCGGGTCATGGCTGGGATCGAACGAAACGAAGGAGAAATATCGTCGACGGCGAGAAAACGAGACAACGAAGCTCAGCAATAGTAGTAGCGACAATGGCTTTCCAAATGGCAGCTTGCGGGTGCCAGAAGACGGAGACCACGTGATGACGCAGGACGCGAAGGGCAGACTCGAGAACTCGACTGACATCCAAGTATCGCGGCCGGAAGCCAGCGCCGAACTCTGTCGTGAGTGGGTGTTGTTCATGGGCTGCTCCAAGCGCCACGTGAAGCCCAGCGATGGAGTCTCCGTCCCGCCGGCACAGAACAGCGGTCTTGGGTGCTTGAAGCGTCATTACAACATGTCGTGATGCTCGAAGTGAAGAGCGCGACGAAATACCTCGACAAGTACGATGTGTGGTGCCGCAAGACGCTCGCCATCCAGCGCTGGTATCGCGGCGTTCGCGGCCGCCACAGAGCGAGAACGAGGCGGCGAGCGCTTCGCCTGGTCTGCAGTTTCCGGAAACGTTATGCAATTCAAGTTGCGGGTCTCGCGAAGAGCGTATATGAAGATCAGATCGTCCCTCGAGCGATCCGAAAGGCGGTCAAGAGGATATCAAAGCCCGAGTTCACGGCCACGCTCAAGCTCGACGGCGAGTTTGTGATCGTGTCCTTTCATTCTCTCCGGTTTCCCCACCAGAACTATAGTCTAGTAAAACAGCCTCACAAGTTGTCGCGTGGGCCAGAACGCTCGGTGTGCTGCGCTGGCTGTGCGAGAAGGTTCTACGTCCGAGCAGAATACAAACTGGCAGCAGGCAGGTTTCACGTCTCGAATGGCGGCGTCTGCTGCTGCTCGCTAAACGGCGGGAGTGACAGGCAGCAAATGGGCGATACCAGTAGCAGCAATTCGGGAAGCTGGTTCGTGCGGGCGTACAACCCGCCATCTAACACCACGTACCGGATGAAAATGGAGAACGCGCTGGTGCGTCAGCTTCTGTCGTGTCTGAGTCCACCAAAGTTCGGAAGACTGTCACTCTCATCAACGGCAACTGGTAAGTCCCCTGGTATTCTTGACAATCCTGTGACTCTGAAGTGGGCGATGCACCAAAGCGCTGTCGTCGCGTCCATCCAGGCGAATTTCTATCGGCGATGGTGGCGGTACTACTAGCAATGAGACAGCGGTGGCGGTGTTTGAGCCTCACGTGCCTTCAAAGAGTGCGTTCAAGCGCTTTCAGAAGGCGATGACCATCCAGAAGCGGAAGGTTCTTCTCAGTATCAAGGAAGACGCAGCTGGGGATTTTGAAGTGAAAACCTTCGACTGGAAGCAGAACCACAGTTACAAGCTTGTTCTGGAGCGAGAACACATCCGAAGGGTGCTACGCCGAACGAAAGAGGAGCCTACACATGGAGGAGCCCAGCCATCTTCGTCATCACCATCGTATCGATATCTGCTGCTCCAGAAGAATCGTATAAAGTTGTTTGAATGGATCGCCAGTCACCTCACATTCCAGAGTCTGCTGGAGCACCCGCAGCTGCTGGCGACAGCGCACTCACCGCTAGCCTTTGGCGCGCACGTTCGTCAGAGCTTCCGCATGTTCAACCAGTGGATCTCTTCCAGTATTCGCAATCCGCTGCAGTGCGTTGAAGCTCACGAACTGGACGCGTGGGTTGCTCAAGTGGACGCTGCGGCGTTCTCGCAGCTCCAGTTCGACCAACTCGCACTGGTGGCAGAGCAAGCGATGCCGTTTGACTACGACAAAGAAACTCTTGGTACATTGGACTGGTTCGCGAGCTCGTCTTCGCTATTGTCATCCGAGCGCACAACAGAGTCGCCGTACTTGAAGATGGATTTCTTCCTGAAGAACCACAACCTCTTTGTCCGACTGAGGAGCGAGCTTCAGCTTGAGACGGAAACTCGACTGGAGCGCACGTCGCGTGGCGCGCTTGAGACTCAAGAGAAGCTCAGTCTATGGACCGAGATTCAAGGAGCGATGGAGAGCACGTTGCTGATGTTCTCGGACTGGCAGCAATGTGCAGAGAGAACAAGAACGATCGCCGAAGAGAGAGCGACCGTGTTGCGGCAGCTTCACGTGGAGCTTGTGTGGCGAGTCAACGCAGATGACACTGTTCGAGTGGAACCCAAAGACGCTGAGAGATCCGCAACTGGTCTCTTCTTCAGCGATGATGATGATAATGATGATGAATCATCCACCAAAGTGGGTCTGCATGAGATCTTCGTGGGGTATTCGACCACCAGTGATGCAGATTTCGTGACAAAAGTGCTGGGAATCAGCTCTGGCGCGTTGGATGCCGCATCGCGCTTTCTCTCCAAGTGCTCGGAGCACATCGAGAACACTCTCAAGCCTGCGCTCGCGAAGCTGGACGCGAGTATAACGGGGATAGTGCATCAACGACCGCAATTTGTGTCCTTGGAGACGCTGAAGGAGATCTAGCGCGAGGTTCTGTGGTTCCAGTCCAGTGCCGTCATCACAAAGCTCATATTTGACAATACCGTTCAGGGACTTCCGGATCTCAAGTCTCTGGACTGGAGTACTACTCCTGGCGCTGGTGATACCAACTCAGTGACCTTACAAGAAGACGACGAGCTACCACCAGTTTTTGCAACAGGGACCTTGATCCCAAGCAGCTGCGAGGAGCCCATGCAGGAGATCTTCCTCGGTGGTGGTGGCAGCAACAGCGTTTGCACTTCAAACTTGGCAGCCCTACTAAAATCGCTTGTTGACCCCACTGGCAACCAACGAGCAAAGCCAGGTGAGCAACAAAGCGACTCCACGATCCAAGCCAAGCCAGTGCACGATGGCGTACTCGCTTTCCAGACTCATTCTTCTTTATCCAACGCGGAAGCCCGAACAAAGCTCGACTGGAACCCACGCGCGTGTGCACTTGTGATGGGATGTTCAAGCGTCATGATCATCGGACCAGCGCTCTTTTACCGCACGACGCGCACGAACGATCGCTCGTTCCTCGATCGTCTTGAACGCATTGCCAATTTGTATCGTGAACTCGTGCTCGCGTCGGATCCAGATCACAGTAACAACAACTCAACGGTGGTGCGCAGGAAACAGCAGGGAGGTCGCGTGAAGCAGCAGCTGCCGTGGAAGCTCTACGCTGGTGAGAGGATGCAAGTCGCGCGGTCGCTCAAGAGGATGAGAGCGGTTGAGCAGGTCGCATTGGATCGTTTTGATACGGCGACGTCAATGACAATGGAGAAAAGGACGCTCACAACGCTGGCTGTCCCATTTCGAGAGCTTGAGCTTCTCTATGGAGACTGTTTCAGCGTGAATCTACTCCGAACGCTGCTGCCGACTGAGATCACCAGTTTGCTGGCTGTAAGCAAACGCAGAGCTGGAGATAAGGCTGACTACGAGTGGACGCTGCGGGTGGCCAAGCCTCTCTCCATGAGGAACGTGCTACTACAACTACCACTGGCTGGCTCAGATACAGATTGAGGAGGGACTGTGTTGGATGAGACTGGCGCAGCGAGCGGACTGAGACTGGAGCACCTGCAAGTGGAGATCGACAGCTTGGAGCAGCCGAAGCGCCTGATCTTTTCGTGCCGAGAGCTCCAGTCGCAGCGCAAGTACTACCTCGACTGCTCCTACCACCAGCTGCAAACAAAATTGCTGTTGCTGCATTCTCGTGCCACCAACGACACGTTTATTCAAAAGCAACTGCACCAGTCCTGAGCATCGCCGACTGGAAACGCTTTGCGCAGTTGCTGGTCTTCCGGAAGAAAAACGGAGCCCTGGGTCTGGCTTTCAGATCTCCTGACTCTGAAAGCCCGTTGGACAAAGCGGCAATCAATGGTAGCGATGAAGATCCAGCATCTACGAGTAGCGCCACTGCACCAGTTGAGAGCAGTACCTGCTCAAGACAGCGTCGAGCAGAGCTTGAGAGCGCCATGGTCAATTGCCTGCGGCGTCGCTTTGAGAAACACCAAGCGTCGGTCCGATCCAGGGCTTGCGCGGGCTTTCTCGCATTACACAAGGTACGCCAAGCCGGACTCGGCTCCGAGTGGATGCGCATGGCGAAAGAGGACTTTGCAGCGCACGAGAGCCGCGGACTCTTGGTTTTAGACACGAAAGTGCTGAAAAAGCTCCAGTCAGCGCTCACGACAGCCACGAAGCACGCAAAAGCTCATGTTTTGAAAAGCTCCGGCACGACAGTGTCTACTGCAACGACCATTTCGAAGCAGCAGCTCGTGGAGTTCGTGAAAGAGATGGGGCAGAGTGAAGAAAACGTGGACATTGATGCGATGGAGAGAACCATTTTCGCCATGCGCGAGTCTGCGCAGCGCCTCAGGGGCAAAAAGAGACCTCCAATTCACGAGGGGACTCAAGATGAAGCAGCAGTGGACCTGAGAGAGATCGCGGAGTGGTGGCGACGGCACAAGCTCATCGAGAAAGAAGCCAAGTGAGCTTGTTAATAAAGAAATAGTCAGGCGCTGTTGTTCATTGTAATACATAGATGTGTTTTGCTCGACCGCTTGCTCTCCGAGTCACTTTTCTCTTTAATAATCCGGTGGCGGTGCGTTCTTCTTGTGGTCCTCTCTCCGCCACGGACGCACTTTGAAGACCATGTCCTCCATGAAGTCGCGGCACGTGAGCTGCGTGGCCGGGTCTGCGCGCGGGTTGAGGCACTGCTCTGGCTTGGCGCGCAGGAAGTAGGGCATCGACATGCGGCGGTCGGCCTCCGTCTCCACGCAGATCGCCGGCACGCGGTGCAGCGGCGCCTTGATAAGGCCGTTGGTGAGGAACCCGAGCGTCTCGCCGGCAAAGACCGAGAAGTGGATGCTCTTGGCGTCCTCCTCCACGTCGCTCCAGCTCATGCGCTCGAGGTTCCACATCTGCAACCCCGGGACGGTGGCCACGGGCGAGACCGTCACGAGCCCCAGGTCGGCGTGCACGCCGCACGAGTGGTCGTCCGGGTGCAGCGGCACCTTGCAGTTCGCACCAGGTGCAGCCTTGTTGCGGTAGTTGTAGATGCGCAGCACGGACGGTCCGTACTGGTTCGACTGGTCTCGCGGCACTGTCACTTGGTCGTCCGAGGTCACCGCCGGTGTCAGATCGTCCAGCAGCTCGTCCATGACCCACCGCTCGTCGATGTTGAGTATCTCGCACACTGCGCGCATGCAGTCGCGCGCGATGCAGTCGAGCAGGTCCATGAGCTCGAGCATCTGCATCGCGAACTGCGGGTTGTCTGCAAAGTACGCGGGCGGCCACACCGTGCCACTCTTCGCCACGGGACGCCGCAGCTGCAGGTATTCGCGGTTGCGGTCGGAGCTGAAGCCCACGTACCGCCCCTTTGAGACCGCCGGGTGCGTTGCATGGAGCGCATCTTCCGTGTTGCTTGGATCGTCGCGGTTCGCGTCCACAAAGTCGCGCCATCGCTGCTCCTTGGGCAGCGCGAGCTGGTCGGCGAGCCACTTGCGCACCACTTTGAACGCATCGTCCGGGATTTGCGCCTGCTCGGGCGTGACCTCGATGCGCGCAAAGCCCCAGTTCTTCATGTTCTGCACGAAGCGCATGCGCGCAAACTTGCGCTCGATGCAGTCGCTCTTACGGTTCAGTGCGTGCGCCGAGATGGGGAAGTAGGGCGACTCCTGGGCGTCGCCGCGCAGGATCGGCTGCTGCAGGAGCGACATCTCGCGCACCACGAGCGCGAACTGCAGCACGGGCACGCGCTCGTTCTCAAAGCGCTGGTAGAGCCGTCCGGCGATCGTGTTGATCATCACGAGCGGGTACGGCGGGCTGTAGAGCTCCTCGGCCGGCACGACCGCGAAGATGCTCGAGCCGAACGGGATCGCAAACTGCTCGCGCAGCCAGAGCTCGATGTCCATGAGCCGCGTGCCGACCTGGTTCTCGCTCTTCTCGTAGAGCAGCGGCATCTGGATCTGCGCGCTCTTGACCTGCGTCTCGTAGTAGAAGACGCAGTGCAGCGGCGGTCGCTGCGCCATCTGCTGCAGCACGCTCTCCACCTGCTTGTCCCCGGCGGAGTTGGCGTCGCTGCTCTTGCTCTTGCTCTCGCCGGGCGTCTTCGCGTCGGAACTGGCGGCGCTTGCGCTGGACCGTCGCGAGCCGCAGGTGCGTGACGGAGACGCCGCCGACCCGAGCGACGCGGAGGACTCTCTCGTCGCCGCTTGGCCCATTGTGACTGATTGGTTGCTGCTGGCAGAGCGGAAGCAAGCGTGCGTGCGTGCGTGAAGTCTGCTGAGGCGGGTCGCAGCTCTCCTCTTCCGTGAGCAAAATGCGGAATGCGGAATGCGGAATGCCGAATGCGACGAATGATTTGAAGCATGCAAGCGACTGACTTCCTATTTTGTCAATGCTTTTTCGTCATTGCCATTGCCATTGTCGCATATATGCTAGTACAGTCAGCTCCGGATTTAAAAGGCCACGTTTGTCGGACGGGTTGGATTTGCTCTTACATGTGATTGATCAGTTATAAGAGTACTGATTGTGAACATACAAAATGCGAAGTCAAGAAGGGGAAATGAACCAACTGGAATAGTGTTCACAGTCAATGCAAACGTGGCGTGGAGTCTTGTTCTTCAGAAGCGCGGATAAGCTTTGCGGTGACAGCATTAAAATTAACAGAAAATACATCATATTCGTCCACATAGAGCGATGTCACTGGTAGGACCGACGTATTAAATTGATGTATGAACTCCATGCGCACTTGTGAAGCACAACATGCCGATAAAAGAGCATTAACATGCTGTACGAGATTAAATGATGTTCTGCAGCTTCTTCCACGTCGGTTTGGCTGAGTGGTCTGTATGCGCGCGTTGGTCTCATCGAGGGAAGGTGGTCAATGAGCACGTGCCGAAAGCGCCACACTGAGGTGCTGAGGCGCCGAGCAGTTCCGCTGCCGATTTCGGCGATGCATCGGAGCTTGTCTGTGATTTTTAGGATTGACCCTCAACAGACGCATCACATCTGCCACTATATCCGATTGTGCGCTTTTTAACCAGATCTGGCTGTACTATCAGAGAAGGTTAGGGTGGAAGTTATTTTGGGTACATATTTATACCCAGAGACCTTTTCAGGTATTTTTGGTGTGGTGGGTACATCGTGTCGAAACGCGTTGGACCAACCAGTGGGTGGGTCCTGCCACCAAGTGTCGAGACGGGTTGTTAAATGCGTCGTGTCTTGATCCAGCCAGCCATTCACATTGCCTGTGACTGACTGATCAAGATCGAAGATGGCGGAGATCAAGCAGGAAGCGCTCGTGGAGGTCGCCGTCGCGGTGGACGCAGCGCCAGCGGCTGCTGCTGTCGCTGTTAAAGCAGAAGCGCCTGGTGCTACTGATGCTGCTGACACCACTGAGGTGTCGGCTGAGGCGCCAGCTCTCACCCGTCGCGTCGGTGAAGCTCCCGTGAAGAAAGAGTGCGTGGTGTTGTTCATGCCCTTTCGACCCAACATGGCTCTCGCTTTGGTAGCTAACGTCACTGTCTTCATTTGTGTGTGTATTGCGACAGGTACTTGAAGCCGATCCCACAGAAGACCGAGGCGCCACCAGCATCCGCCGATGGCGGCGAGGACGGCGAGGGCGGCGGCAATCGCAAGATGCGCGGCACGTTCAAGAAGCGCCCGATCGACGCGCAGGAGGACCCGGCGGAGATGCTCTGCCGCCCGATCGCCGCGGGCGAGTCGTGTCCGTTCGGCGAGTCGTGCAAGTTCAGCCACGACATGGGCGACTACATGAAGCGCAAGGAGAAGGATCTGGGCGAGAGCTGCCCCGTGTTCGACGCCGTCGGCTTCTGTCGCTACGGGCTCGCGTGTCGCTTTGCCGGTGCGCACGTCGTGAAGAGCGAGGACGGCACGTACAAGAACATCGTGGACGAGTCGAAAAAGGCGATCGCGGCGGCAGCTGCGGCCGCGGGTGGCGTGCACTTTGAGTGCAACGAGCTCACGAACGACGTGCGCAACCTGCTGCGCAAGAACAAGTACCCGTTCAAGGCAATCGGCATGTCGCGAAAGGGCCAGCGCAACCAGAAGGGAGGCAAAGGCAAGAACGACCAGCAGAAGCAGGAGCAACAGCAACAGCAGCAGCAGCACGAAAGCGCTGCGGACGCTGAAGCGAACGCGGATGAAGCTCAGGACGCCGGCAAAGAAGCGCAAGCCACCGAGCCGAGCGCCTTCGTCGAGCCTGCGAGCGAGAGCCCGCTGCTCGCGGAGCGCAAGCCCGTGGACTTTAAGCGCAAGATCTACATCGCGCCTCTCACGACCGTGGGCAACCTGCCGTTCCGTCGGCTGATGAAGCAGTCCGGCGCCGACATCACGTGCGGCGAGATGGCGATGGCGACCAACCTGTTGCGCGCGCAGCAGTCGGAGTGGGCGCTGCTGCGTCGTCACGAGTCCGAGGACGTCTTCGGCGTGCAGATCGCGGGCGGCTTTGGCGACCAGATGGCGCGCGTGTGCGAGCTCATCGCGCGCGAGGCGAACGTGGACTTCATCGACATCAACATGGGCTGTCCGATCGACATTGTGTGCAGCTCTGGCGCCGGCGCGTCGCTCATGACGCGTCCACCAAAGGTCCAGGAAGTCATCTCGGCGAGTCTGACTGGCATCGAACTTGGAAGTATCGGTCGCGCAAACGTCCCGGGGCTTACGGTCAAGTTGCGCACGGGTTGGAGCGACAAGGAGCGCGTCGCGCACAAGCTGATCCCAAAGATCCAGGCGACGCGCGCCTCGAACCCGTTCATGAACGCCAGCGTCGTGCAGGACTACAAGCTGCGCGCGCTGCAGGGCGTGGACGCGATCACAGTGCACGGCCGCTCGCGCCTGCAGCGCTACACGAAGAACGCGGACTGGGACTATGTCTTTGACTGCAGCGACGCGCAGGAAAGTGCGCTGTCCCGCGTGCCGTTTGTCGGCGGCGGCGACGTGCTCTCGTACGAGGAGTTCGACGCGCACCTGCAGAACGGCAAGCTGGACACGTGCATGATCGCGCGCGGCGCGCTCATCAAGCCGTGGCTGCCGACCGAGATCAAGGAGCGCCGCCACTGGGACATCTCGGCGTCCGAGCGCCTGGACCTGCTCAAGGACTTTGTGAAGTTCGGCCTCGAGCACTGGGGCTCGGACCAGAAGGGCGTGAACCGCACGCGCCGGTACCTGCTCGAGTGGCAGTCGTTCCTCTGCCGCTACATCCCCGTGGGGCTGCTCGAGGTGCTCCCGCAGCGCATCAACGACCGCCCGTCGCCGTACTACGGCCGCAACGACCTCGAGACGCTCATGGCGAGCGACCAGGCAGTCGACTGGGTCAAGATCTCGGAGATGCTGCTCGGCCCCGTGCCCGAGGGCTTCCAGTTCGTCCCAAAGCACAAGGCGAACGCCTACGGATAGAGGAGAAGGTACCACATGGCATTTGCTATTGAGAAAGAGGAGACACCTCGCAGAGCAGGAAGGAACTTTCTTCTTCAGTAGTCGATGCTAAAACGAAATAGATAAACAACAAATTGCGTATTGAATAAGAGGAAGCTCGATGGCTACAACTGCTGTCACCTTTGCTACGTGTGAGAGATCTGTCAAAGATCGTTGTAGACGAGTTTGCCTCGGACTTTCAAACGTGCCTTCAGGAGCTGTCGCCGGAGGAGCTACACCGATGGTGAACCCGCCCTCTTGCCTGTCGCTGGGAGCATCGCCAGTCTTCGCAGTCGGGAGCTTCACAGGGGAGACGGACGAAATCGCTGGCGCGACTGAAGTAGTTCCAGGCAGTTGAGGACGACTGGACGCAAGTCGAAATTTGTCGCTTGCGTGTTTGGAAGTTGTTGTTCCAATTTGAGATGAGCCTAGAGCACCACCCTCCACTGGTGATGGAGCGTTTGTTAGACAGTCCAACCTTAAAATGCATAGCCTTTTTGGGGTCTATGGACGATACGAAGGTCGCAAGCGTAGTGTACCTGAGGCGCTGGCGGCTGCTGCTGCGTCCGAAAAGCTTGTAAAAGCTTGTGCAAATCCTCTCTTCGCAAAGGCGTTGCTTGCGATTGACGACTGCTGCAATGGCAGCGACGCGTACACTGCCACTTGGCCCTTCAGGAACGCGATCTCCTTATCCTTCTCAACCCGCAATGCAGCAACCGAGTCTCTCGCTCTCTGGAATCAAGCAGGTGCCGATTCAGCCACTAGGAATCCAAGTGCGAACCACAACACAGCATCAGCACAACAATACTGTAACGTACCTGGAGCTCTTGCGCGACTTGCTGGTCGCGTTCATTGCACGGTCCGTGACTGCAGCGCTGGCCATGGACGTTCAAGTAGTTGCGCTGCTACTGGATGTTGGGATCCTGGACTCGAATGCTGATGCGTCTGCGTCTTGACGCCATGAAGGAGATCGGAAGGAAGAGAAGCTCGCTGAGCAGACTGTGTGCTGAAATTGCGGTTACGCTGCGTGGACAAAAGGCGAATGTGTGGAGCCGAAGGCGCATTCTTCCGGGCGAAACGGAGCAGCAGGACGGAACAGAATGGAGATGACATGCTGCAGATCAGAACGTCAAGAAGGACAAGGACACACGAGACCGTCACTCTCAATTGGGTTACACTTGTTGAAGTTGAAGGGTTACTCAATACAACATGGCTACACATTCATCCACCGTCCAGCCAATCATCGGTACAATGGAAAGAAAATCGATTGATTAAATGTGTAAAACAGAGAGTTTCGGACCCATCATGGTACTCTTTCCGAGGAGCTGAAACATCAGCGAATCTCGAACTTTTTCTGAATCGGCGTCCAGCTCGAGATGTCGTACCCTGCTTCGTGGATACGCTGCAAAGTCGTGAAGAACACGACTTCGCCGTGAAATACTACTTCGAAGTAGCCTGGCTCGCCCATGTACGTACGTACGTTCATCCCAGGTGTGTAAATCATAGCCAGGTCCTTGAAGCGCTTGCGATGCCCCATCTTGACCCCGAGTTGCCCAAGGTACTCGCAAATATCTGCGAGATACAGTACACCAACACCAAGTGAGGAATTCGGTGAACCATAGACTCGCTTGCCGTGGAATCAACAAAATGCAACCCAAAACTTACAGACTCAGGCGTCTCAAAACCATTTCGCTTCAGCATGTTGGTGTATTAGCCCAGACCATCCGCCTCCAGTAGGTTGTCGAGACTCGTGATGCTCGTTGGAAGTGGCAAGTCGAGGAATGAATTGAAATGTGCTGCCAGTTGCACGGAAACCAGCGAGAGAGGCTCTAACTGTGGGCTTTTCTTCCCAACGGTGGAATCGAACTGACTGGCTCATGGTAATCGACAGTGGCAACATGTTTCGTTAGCAGCGCAGTTGGAAGACCAGCTACCTCGGTAGTGCTTCTGATGTCGTTGTGCTGGTGGTGCCAAGTCTCGAAGTTGTTGGCATCGTTCAGTTGATTTTGCTCCTGCGTATATTTACCCGGCTAAGTACGATGCTCTTCAACATCCATGTACAGTATCCCACAAACCAACATTTATTCTGTCTTGTGCTGTACTAGATCGGATCCAGCAGACCCTTCATTTCCCACTTCACAACCAGACTCACCACCACAGCGAGAAAACGAGGCGATGAAGACACACGCGATCGCGCGCGTTCATGTGTGTGTGTGTGTGTGGATATGTGCGCATGTATGTGATATCTGTATGTATATTTAGCGGACGCAGAGCCGGCAGACGCGTCTGTCTGGTTCGCAGAAGTGCAGCCCCCTCGCAAGCGCCATGAGGGTCCCTTTCGTGCACGATACGAGCGTCCAACAGCAACGAAATGGTCCTGCCAGGGTTTTTATCACGTAGAATTGTGTGTGAGAAGTATGTGTGACCAGACATTCCCCCTTTGCTTTGCATCGATCTATCTATCTATCTATGTGCATGTGAGTGCCTGCGTGCCTTCATGTGCATGTGCAGCCACGCCGGCATGCGCGTAAAGCTGGCTGTGTGTCCCTTGATGCCGCAAATGGCGGAGGCTCAGTTGCTTCATGTGGACTGGTGGCCACTGCTCCGACTGGCAAGCGGCTTTTTTTCTTCTATCAGTTGGATGCGGCAGCTTCCGCGAACATGATGCAGTTTTCTCGTATTCGTCCCAGAACCATTCGGCCTTGTAATAATGCGTACAAAATTGCGTATGCAATACAAAGAGGTTTGTTGTGTCAAATCGATGCATTACGACTGAGAACCTTCATAAACTTCATTTGAGATAAAAAGGTGATTAATCCAGGGAATGGCTCACTCTCTCGGCGTTCTCTCCCTCGTCGCAGCCGCGTCCAATGCGCGGGCTTCGCATAGTGAAATCAAGTCAACACCACTAGCACCTCTCAGATCCGGTTCTGCAAGGGAGCTGCCTCGGATCTATTTTACCATAACAAGGTGCAGTTGTTTGGGTGAGGCGCAAAAGCAGCTTCCATAAAGTTACTGGTTCAGTCAATAATACAGCCAGCAACCCTTTTCGGTCATGAATCTCAACGTTCGAATAATGCATCCACGCTTATTGACCTATAAATCATCCATTCAACCCTCTTTTGGAAAGGGTATCTGCCGGATAGACTTTCTGTATGAGCTTTGAGTTCAGGAGCGGAGGAGGAGGTAGGGAGATGGTTCAGGCGAATGGGCGAAGAGAAAGAGCGTGCGCAGGAAG
>JAADVK010000325.1:0-30079 GCA_023334975.1 Globisporangium sylvaticum
AACGAGTATCTTCTCACTGGGTCGTTCAATTACAGCGTCAGAGGTGCGGTGAAGAACAACGACGTTGTTGATGTCCACAAGGGCGGCAAGATTGTTGCAAACTACAGGCACATATTGTAATGGGCCTTTGGGGGCGTCCCAGGCGCTATCATCCACCACGAGTTTACGGTAGCTCGTCAGCACGAGATCGAAGAGACAGCGGCTCCACAATTCGCAATGCGGCACCAAATCAAAGAGGAAACAGCGGCCGCACTGTACTTTGTCGGCATCACACCGTCCTTGAACTCGGCGAGCGGCGAGCTCACGCATCCGTGGGCGTCGACTTGGGAGCCAAGCAGAAGCACGCTGCTGCTGGCGACGGCAGCGAGTGCCAGAGCACCATTGAAGCGAGCCGAGGAAATGAAGAACACCAAGTTGCTTGGGGGTGGATGGATGGCTTGGGGCTGCTGCTGCTGCAGGGGTTGATTGAGCCGAGACGATGCAAGTTTGCAAATGAGCTTGGTGGGGAGGCACTGCGGCTCACGAAGGTGAGCGCGAACGCGGATGGCCACGCTCTACAGGTGGTCGGCAGACTGACTTGATGGATAGACAGGCTACTGTAGCCATTCGCTTCGCTTTAGAAGGATAAAGTCATCGAAACGCTTGAAACGTTTTCGCGTTTCATTTTTACAACTCCTTGCACGAGGGTGGTGTGAACCTCGAATGCTGGTCACTGCTCAACATGGGCAGCTTATTTTTTCGGAGCATGCCCTACTAAGTATCTCACTTTTGCTTGCAAGCAAACACGGCTACGAACGACATCGTTTCCCAAGGACGCAAAGTATTCGTACATGTATGAGAAGAGTCAGTGTTGGTGCGGCAAGGCGCGAGAGCCACCGCCATCACAGCCAAACGCTTTGACTAAAACCACCTGAGTATACATATCTGAATCGGCGAAACCAAGCCGCTAACTATGTAAAGCACACTCTCTGGCTTGCCTGCAACCGCTTCGGATACGACGTCATCAAGGTCCTCCTCCATAAGTCAGCCAGTTTCTCTGTTTGAATCGTTCAGTGAACAAATTCGACCAATAGTTGGCGCCTACCGTGGCTGGGCTATTACTTCAATGCTCACATGTGCGCTTGCTCGTTCCCAAGCAAATGAGCCTCTGTCACGACACACCAGGTAGGTTGACAAGTGTCCACCACATCCACGCAAGTGCAACGGCTCTCTTGCATTTTACGCAAGTTGTTTGTCCGATTGCGCTGCAAACAGCACAACAACAAGGCAGCTAACGTTACGAACAAACTTGTGCTTGCTTACTGTTAGTTAGAGCAACAAGTCAGTTTGCTGATGCAAGTCAGTCAGTCTCCGCGTGCGGCCAGTGTGCTGAACACAGTTTGGTGGATCGGTACCTATCGCGCACGATTTTTGAGCCGCTCGTGTGGATCCACGCAATTTCCAATACAACCCCAAGGCGACCTCGCCTTGTTGGCATGTTTTTCTTTCCATTGGGCTTGGATGCCTGCAGGCTTGTTTGTCCGGATTGTTCCGCAAACCACACAAGAAGACGGTTACAAGCAACCCTGCATCGCACGCTTCAAGCGCAAGTTGTTTGCTTGGTTTCTTGCATGGAACCCGCTGCGCACGAGGCATTCGCTCCTAATGCATAACGAGTGAGTGCTCTAGGCGTCACTTTTCACTGCAAGACCTCCCGCTGTTTCCCAGGAAGAGCAGCACTATCCGAGAACGCAGTGTAACATTCGTTTGCGAATGCCAGCAAGGCTATGAGCGACGCGAGAGAGCAAGCAGGGACTGGCTGGCTTGGCTCCTCGGTGAGTCATCTGAAAGAGCGACGTTAGTCATCACAATTTACCCAGCAACTCGGCTTTTGTCCTCTCTGTGATCTTTCCCATTTGCGCACGATCTCGGTGCCGTAAAAGAGCTCTACGCAAGACACAATTGCGCGAATGAAGCAAGCGACGCAAGTGGCTCGCTCTCTTTGATGTGCACAAGATTGCTTGTCCGATTGCTCCGCAAACACCAAACAACCTCGCAGCACAGACGGTTCCAAACGAACTTGCATCACGCGCTTCAAGCAACCTGGATCGACAAACGAACAAGTGCTTATGTGTTCAGCTTGCTGTTGTTGCCATGCACTTCAAGCAACAAGTGAGTTTGGTAGCGCAAGGTCTCAACACTTTGGACCGAAAATCGTGCAGCAAAATGCAAAGTGTCCAATTTGGCGTTTTACTGACTCCTTGCGGTTACCCTTGAAGAGGGATCAAGTCAGTAAGTAGTTTTCTGGTTTTGTTGAAGGTTCTGTCGAAACACTTTCAAAAACGACACATTTGGACCTCTTATATCTAATACCCCGTTTGTACTGGTGGGGACTATTTTGACTATTTATACATGTTTTGTATGATAACACCTGCAATAAATAATGTGCAAGGTGATCTCGGTTCAGCAGGTCAGGACTGACAGGGAGGAGAGCATGGGTACGTGGAACTGTCAATATTCTATTCAATAATCTGAACCTTTTAATAATTTGAAGTTAGATAAACCGCTATTATGAGCACTTTTTATAGTGCAACATGAGTGGAAAAAGTCTTGATTCCCATTTTGATAGGTGAAACAAACCTATTTTGACAGGAACGAAACGGTGGACTTGACTCCTCACAGAGGAGCTGCTTGAAAAGTCAGGAGCCAACTGTTGATGTTGCGTGGCAGTTTTGTTCCCTCGTGGCCAGTTTCGACGCAAGAAGCAAAGCAAACAAGCATCTTGTGTGAAGTGAAGGTGGCGTGGCGTGCGCTGAGTCAAACGTGCGCATTTCGAGAGCGAAAGCTTGGAACAACAAGCAAGCGTTTCTCTTGTCACTGCGCAAGCCACAAATAGAAAGAGCCAGCGGAAAAGCGTGAGTTTGCCGTTACGACCGCACGACCAATCCACAAACCGAAAAGGCGGGACCAGAACCGCAAGAAGACAATCCCAACTGGGGACGCGGACAGACACGCAGAAGCGAGCGAGTGACTGACTGACTGACCTGGTGGGAAAGGGGTACTCACGGCGTTACATTACGCGTACCCGCTCGCCAAGTCGCCACTCTCGTTCTTCCGACCCGCGCCGCCCGCCCATTCCTCATGGACACCAGCGGCGGCAGCATGCGCAAGCGCAAGGGGCGGCGGCGCCTCATGAGCACCGCCGCACTGGCAGCGATCGCAGCGTGCGCGGCCGCGGCGCTCTGCGCGCAGCCCACCCACGCGGCGGATGACGGCAGCGCAGGCGTCGACTCTACTGCAACGACCACTGCATCAGCATCAGCAGCAACCTCTACATGCGCGAACGCGAGCACCGTCGTGGTCGGCGCGACCGACTCGGACGCGATCGCGTACGACGCCGGCTGCAAGGCGCGCCCGTTCCGCGTCGTGAAGCCCGCGGTCGGCGCGCGCGAGCTCAACCTCTCGAGTCTGGACGTGACGACCGTGCGCAGCTACCCGCGCGTGTACACGCTCTACCTGAACAACAACGACCTCGAGACGTTCCAGGCCGGCAGCGACATGGACTTGAGTCATCTGTGAGTGTTGTGTACTTAACTTTTGGCAGTTGTTTGTTGGCGATTAAATTGACGACACTGATTGTGCGCTTTCTTGCTTGGTATGTGTAGGGAACTGCGGGACAACCACATCTCGGACCTTTCGACGTTTGCGTTTCCGCCGCGATTAACTTATTTGTACGTCTCGCATTCAGAAGAGATAGCTCATCGTATGAAGCATTGACGCTCACTGACTGACTGGGATTCTTTATGTTGCTGGACACGTAGAGATCTGAGTCAGAACGCGGTCGCGTCCTTGACGACCTTGACGCCGTGGCCCACGCCGGCGGTGTTGCAGACGCTCGTGCTCGATGAAAACCCGATCACGCTCATCGAAGAGACCGCCTTCAGCTCTATTCGCTCGCTGCAGAATTTGTACGTATCCGAATTATCAAGTAGTCGTGATTGGACTCTACAGACCGACTGTCTGACGTCCGATGCTCTATGTTTGTATTTTTCTATCTCTGCAGGTCGCTCGTAAAGACATCGCTGAAGAGCCTGGACAAGATCCAGTTCCCAGCATCGCTGAGCATTCTGAATGCGAGCGGGAACGCTCTCGAGAGCAGCTCATCGAATTTCTCCAACCTGCCAGACGATCTTCAATATCTGTGAGTATTCCCCAGCCGGTCCAGGTGCAATGAAGAAAAAAATCGCAATTTCTAACGAACCTTTCTGTTTGACTGTGTACAACTAAAAGGGACCTGAGCAAGAACAAACTCTCCAAGCTACCAACCAGGATATCGGAGCTCGCGTCACTCATTGAACTGTAAGCTTGAGTTGCCTAGAGTGAGTCACTCTAAGTCAACCTTGGTGGATAAGTTGCTAACTCTTCATCTCTCCTCCTGTGTGCCACTAGGAACCTGGCATCAAATGAAATCACCAAGGTTGAAGGGATCCTGTTTCCAAAGACATTGAAGAAATTGTAAGCCCTGCTGTTATTCCAAAGTGCGTCATTGACGACGGGAAGACTGACGTCAATCAACAACGGGGCTCCGCTATTTTATTGTTCATTTGCTAATGCAAACAGGAACTTGGATGGAAACGCGCTGGCGAACTTCGAAATCTGCCGGTCGGACATGGCAACTTTTGCAAGCGTGGAGCTGACAGTCCCCAAGTTTGTGCTCACGTCCTGCACGAACACGGGTGCGGCTCTTGACGATCTCAATGGCACGCCTGTGTGCGTCGTAGAAGACTGCTCCAAGCTGTCAGCCACCGACGCCGCGACAGCTGCCGCTGCAACGACCGCGCCTGCTGAAACTCCAGCACCAACGACTGCGTCACCAGAGTCTGGCACTTCTGTCTTGAACAATGGCTCATCCAACAGCTCCGATTCGGTTTTCTCCAGCAAGGCGATCGTGGTCATCGGCGGCATCAGTTTCTTCATCGGTATTCTCGTGAGTGCGTTCGGCTTTGTCCTGTACCGAAAGAGAAAATTCGAGGAGGCCGAAGGGAAAGGCAAGTCGCAGAGCAACTACCTGTCGTTCGTGCTGGAGCAGCGCACGAACACGGATCGAGACTTGGAAGACGAGAGCGACGATAGCTGGGTGTTCGACAATCCGCACATTTACCCGAATGCAGTCGCATTGCTGGAAGAGGACGATGACAAGCGCAAGAAGCCCGGTCTGCTGGATGATCTGCTCGTGTTCGAGATCCCGCCCGAGGAGATCAAGATGCAAGTGACGCTTCCGTCCAGTTACGAGATCAGCAGCACGGCTTCCCAAACCGTGATGTTCCTCGCTGACTACCAGGGCTACCAAGTGGTTCTGCATGCGCTCTTGCGTCAGAAGAAGAACAAGCGGCGAGAAGAGCGCAGGTTCATTGAGCAGATCCGTCTAGCAAGCTCAGTGGAGCACCCGAGTATGGTGCAGTTCATTGGTCTGACGTTTGGTACGACCAGCCAACAGCATCAGCAGCAAACCCAGCGATGGAAGTTTGCCGTCGTCTTCGAGTACATGCACAAGGGCTCGCTCGCGTCGATGTTCCAGAGCGAGCGCAGCCGTCGCGAAGGCAAACTGTACTACGGAGACGGCAATGCGTCAACTGATGGCAACGGAGGCAACCTATTCAGCTGGTTCCCGTCGAGTGCGAGCCAAAACAATGCTCAGAACCCGGACTCGGACTGGCGGTGCAAGCTGTCAATCGCGCTCGACATTGCCATGGGACTCGTGTATCTGCATGCGAGCCAACTGGTGCATGGCAACCTCAAGTCTACCAAGGTGCTGGTGAACGACCACGGCGAGGCAAAACTGAGCGCTTTAGATTTGAAGCTTCCTGGGGACTCGGACATGATGCCTCGGGAGGACTCGATTCGCCAAAGCGCAAAGATCAAGATGAAGAAGATGATCGGTTTCAAGCCGTCGTCGTTCACGCAGTCGCAGATGGGCAACTCGCTCCTTCACGGCGGTGCTTCGGAAATGCCAGCGACTCCAGCTTCGTACCTTGACTCTACGAACCCCAAGTATAAGGAGACCAAGGGCGACATCTACGCGTTTGGCGTGCTGCTGTGGGAGCTGGATACGATGCTGTCAATCGACACGATGAAGAATTTCTCGACCGCGAGCGCTGCGGGCGAAGAGCACAATTTGCTGAAGTTCACCGACGACTGTCCAAGGGAGATCAAGTACCTGGCGCGACGTTGCTGGAACCCCGACATTCGTCAACGCCCCGATGCGCTGGACCTGCAGGAAGAGCTGGTGCAGCTTCTCGAGGGTCGGATAACGACAAGCAGTCACGCAGTGAGCTCTTGGCTGCGAACCACGAACCTCAGCATGGCGAGCAGCTTCTCGTCGTCCAACATGTCGTCCTCGTCGGTGTACGCGCTGTCAGAGTCCGAAGCCGACGTGTAGAGTCGCGAGAAATCATATCGAGATGCAACCATTTGCTAGCTGAGCGTGGTTTTCCAGTTTTGCCGTCCAGGAGCCACGATCCCCAGCAGCAACACCAACAACTATATGTGCAACATCGGAGCAAGTCTATCCGATCCACCAGACCAATCAGTCCAAGTCCCTAGTCCCAAGTCAGGCTCATCATCACATTTTTTGCCATTTTTGTGTGCGTTCCCAAGTGCGAGAAGAAGAAGAGGGGGTGGAGAGAGTGAGAGCGAAACACGCGGCGGTGGGGTATTTATTACGACGTTACTTCCTCAAACAGCCAAATCAACTCGATAATCATCAATCCACAGCCAGGATGGACGTTCGCCCTCTCAACTCATGCGAATCCAATTTGCGAGCATTGCTGCCCAAGACTGGAAGGTCCCACTTGTACCCCCTAGAGTAGGATTCTCAGGAGGTCTAACGTGGCGACGCCTTCTCAGCCAATAGAACACCTAGCTAGAATGGACGATTATCACCTCTGGTTGATAATCGTCCGACTCCCGAGTGAGCTTGTTACCAACGTGGTTACGAATGGCGCCTCATTTGCATTCATTCCCTTGTTCCCTCCCTCGTGCTCGCAGGCGTTGCACCCGCTCGAGCTGGCGACCGCAGCGACAGCCCTTCCAAACGCCCACCACCTGCGATCAGCTCAGGCACAACACACGCAGGCGGCAGGTCCAACGAATGCTGCAATCCATTAGAGGACAGCCAACCGCTTGGTTTCATTTCACTCACAGTCAAATGCAAATGTTGACGTCTCATGCGATAAATAATGGCTTCCTTGGTGCTGCGCTGCTGATGTTGCTGATGCAGAAAATCAGCATTTGGTGGACCCACACGAACATTTCGACTCGGCTGTTATTAGAACAATCGTTGAAGCCGGTTATGTTTTGGCCAGTTCATCCGATTTTAGGCGCGAAAAACAGCTGGTGAAGTGAACAGCCCTTGCCCTAGACAAGCGTTTCTCGAAGCGCTCTTATATATCCTCTGATATTGGGGGTTCTCTAACATAGAGTATTATTCACGTCATAAACAGATTTACTTGAGCATCATTTACCCACTTTGCTGTAGCCGTTACTTGACATGCAAAGGCTCAGGAGCTATAAACGATAGCGATTAAGCGATGCCGATCATGTCCAGAGGAAAAGAGAAGGCGACAATTGAACGAGCGGGAAAGAGACGGGCCGACTTCCTCTTTCATCCCTTCAGAAAAGGCACACCACACCACTTCCCCCTTTTACGGTAGAGCCTGTGCGAGTCGCACAGTAAACCCCAAGCGTGCTGACTGCCTGAGCCGCAGCCAAAGGCGCAAGCAAGCAAGCGCGAGTGTTGGGACGCCGCCGCTTGCATCTTCCCCATTTGCGTTTGCGGACACAGAGAGATCCAGTTCCCCGCACGCAACAACAACAAGCACAAGCAGCACAAGAAGAAGCACTCGCTCGCTCGCTGCGAATCAGTAAAAGAAGCGCGCGCGTCACCAGGGATTCAGCCGCGCAACTTTCGCAGCTGTCAGCCTTGCTTGACTGTCTTGCGGACGGCCGGTCCGCAAACAGAGCAAACAAATCAACAAGTGCGGCCGGACGCGTCTCTACTGCACAGACCGTGCGGACGCGCCATCACTTTCGCGGACGCGTTGCTTCATTGAAAACAGGCAGGCGACACCAGATTTTGCTTTCCGCTCATCCCTGTCTCTCCATCCGTCTATTCCCCAACATCCCGCGTAACGCGCACAGCATAACCCAATCGACATGCGGCGCGGCAACGGCACGGAGGTCGGCGCCATGCGGCCGAGCTACCGCAGCACCACGTCCATGGGCTCCACGTCGCTGCACGCGATGCCGTCGCCGGCGACCGCTCCGTCGTCGTCGTCGTCGAACGGCACGATCCTCGTGAACCTGGACGTGTTCATCCAGCGCGCGACCGTGGGCCACGACATCTCGCCGCTGGACGAGGACCTCATCGTGCTCTTCCGGCGTAACAGCAAGGAGATCACGTCCGAGCCCACGCGGTGGCACTCGGACCACGTGGCCGAGTGGAACCAGCACGTGGGCATCCAGACGTCGCTGCTGCGCGGCAAGAAGCCCGTGCCCACGCACATGAACGCCAACGGCACCTTCCCCAACGAGTTCCTCAAGAAGGAGTACGAGGTCGTGCTCGTCGCGGTACGTTTGTTTGTCTGTCTGGCTTGTCTATTTGACTTGAGTTCACTATGCTATGCTGTGTGGGCGTTGGTTAGACGATAGGCGATGTGCGCATGGGACGCTTACTAACATCGTATGTGTGTTTGCTTTGTATGTGTGCAGCTCCCGAGCCATTCCGCGGTGGCGTTATTCACAGTCGACTTTGCTGAACTCGTGCAGCCGCAGAACCCGGTCCGCCACAAGGTCTACCGCATCTCGCCGCTGAAATGCCGCGACCTCGCGGCGCTGCTCGAGTTTGAGATCGTCTGGGACTACGCCAAGCCACCACCATCGTCGCAGCTGCCGCCGTCGATGCCCTCGATGTCGTCCTTGCCGCAGTCGTCCGGGATGATGATGAACCAGATGAACAATGGCGGCAACTCGCTCTCGATCGCGGGCATGCCGTCGTCGTCGCTGCTCTCGACCATGAAGCAGCGCCAAGGAGGGTACCCGGAGACGTCGTCATCCATCTCGTCGAGACGCACGACCGCGAGCATGAGCTCGCAGAACAGCGACCGCGACCCATTGGCTGATCTCGTCGGGTGCTCAGACTGCAGGTCCTCAAAGCGACGCCTGGAGCGCAAAGAGATGCAGATCCTGCAGCTCGAGTCGTTCCTGAAAGAGTCCCAGAAGCGCATCGACTCGCTCATCTTTGAAAACGAGGAGCTCATTATCCGAGAGCAGTCCGAGACGACGAACGCGGCCCAGTACCGTGCCATGACAATCCGCTTGCTGCAGGAGCTCGAGATGGCGTTCCAGTTCTGCGCGACCCAGGTGATGCAAGCCCAGGACAGCGGCGTGGACATGTCGACGTCGTTCATGTTTTTGCCGCAGTTTGAGTTCATGGAGCGCGTGAAGAAGTTCCACTTTGAGCTGGATGCTCTCGCCGGCATGAATGACGAAGACGCGGTGAGTCCGTCGGGTTTCAAGAACGTCCAGGACGCGTGGAAGCTCTTCAACTTCCGCAGCGAGATGGACACTGCGCTTGAGCGCAACCAGCGACTGCAGCAACAGCTGGAGTTCCTGAGCCGGTCGCTGGTGTATGACGTTCAAGATTCGTCGGCTCAGCCACCGTCGTACAGTCCGGGAGGTGGGCTCAACAAGGCAGGCGGGTTCTCGCACGGCGTGCCCCAGTTGCATCGAACAAATACCAACACGTCGGCCGACGATTCAGGACGAGACTCGGACAACAGCCTCGACGACCTCGCGATGAGCCGCGCGGCGCCAGTGTTCACGATGACCGAGCAGCTCAACAACCTCGAGCGCGAGAACTTCGTGCTCAAGTCGAAACTGGAGACTGCGATGATGGACCTGCAGCAGTACCAGAAAACAAACCCGCACTCGGAGACGTACGACACGACCAGCTCCAGTAGCCACGGGACCAACCCTTTGCACGATGACGACGCGCTGCAGGTGGAGTTGGACCAAGTTCGCGAGGTGCAGTCACTGTTGGAGCAAGAAAAGACGATGCTGCAGCAGGACAAGAACCTTCTCGAACAGGAACTGGGCAGTGCGCGAGCAGAGATTGAAAAGCTGCTGCGTCGACTGGAACAGAACACGAACAACTTGGCGAGCAGCGGAAGCTCGGTGTCGGCGATGGCGCCGCCTCCGTACCCATTCGAGTCCCCGCAGCAGCAGCCTTCGTTTGACTCTTCCGCTGGTGGCGAGCGCGGTTCAACTGCAGCGGCACCGGGTTTCCTCAACAAGATCTACATGGACGTTGGCAAGGCGAAGATCGCATTGGAGGAGAAGGTCAAGCAGTTGAACTCGTTGCTGCGTGAAGCGACGGATGATAACCTGAGACTGCAAGCCAAGCTGGAAGCGCAGCAGGAGCTCCTGATAAAGCAGCAGCAAGACGCTGACGCAACACCTGATTACAACGGACCGAAGATCGTCGAGGTCATCGACGACCACAGCGAAGCGGATCGAGAGAAAATCGCCGAGCTCGAGATGCAAATCCAACAGTTTCAGCTCAATTTGGACGAGAGTTATAAAAAGCTGGCCGTTAAGGAGCAGGAGCTTGCAGTCCTGAGTGAACGCATCGCAGGCAAGGAAGTCGCCTCAAAGGCACTTGGAAACGCGAAGCAAGACGCCGACAAAGAGCTCGAAGTGACTTTGAGCATGTTGATGAAGGCGCAGGACCGCACCGCGGAGCTTGAGACTCAAGTGAAGTCGCTTCAGCAGCAGCTGCAAGCCGCAGAACAGCGAGCGAAGACAGCCGAATCGGCTGCTTCTGCAAGTGCATCGCATTCAGTGCCGTCGTCTCCGCCGTCGCTTGTCATGAATGGTGGCGATCGTGGCGATGAGGTCGTGGAGCTGACCAAGCAGCTGAAATTGTCCAAGCAAGAGGTGATGCAGCTTCGATACCGCAGTAACCAGATGGAGAGCGTCAACGAGAAGCTCGAGGAGGCTCTGAAGGAGAAGCGGACGCTCCAGGTGAAGCTCACAGCGCTTGAAGGTCAGCTGTACGACCACCGCAGCCGAACGATCAGCGACAACAACTTTGCTTCGGACCAGAATGTCATGGTCGCCGAGCTGCAGAAGCAACTGGATCAGCGGTCCGCGCAGCTTCTCGTCAGTCAGCGTGAGCTGGAGATGATGCGACGCGAGATGACATCTCGTCCGACCCAAGGATCGGGAGTAGCGGCATCAGCCATTATTTCTTCTTCTTCCGACGCGGACATTGAGGAGCTGAACATGAAGGTGAAGAAGTTCGAAGCCGAGATCTCCCGCCTGTGTGATCGCAATGAGGACCAGGCACGGAAGCTGGATGCACTCGGCGACCGAGTCGCGCAAGTGACCCGCGAGCGAGCAGAGCTGGAAGGAATCTGCATGCAGATGGTCGAAGAGATGGATCTGATGACCCATCTCAATGGCGACATGGGCAACAGCGTGAAGAATGATCACCACCACCACCAATACGACGACGAAGATCTGGAAGAGAAATCTCCCGCGCCAGCAACGCAAACTTTCGCACCGGTTCCAGTTGCGGTTCCTTCGATGATCTCGTCAAAGGTGACGGATCGATACGCAAGCGCGTTGGCGTCGAACGACCACAACAAACCTTCAACTCCGTCTAAAGAGTATAACAATGCACCGGCGAACGCTGGAGCAGCACGAGGAGTCACGCAGAGCAAAGTGGCGCATCTGATCAAGAACTTCAGCGACTCGAACGACTCCTTCTCAAGCGACCGACGACCGAGCGACCCAGCGACAGTGAAGAAAGTCACAAAGATGGATTTCCGACTGCGCAACGGATCTACTGCGAGCGCGCGAAGCAACAGCACCAGCACCGGGAGCGCCGTGGAAGCCATGGCTGCGCGCTTCCAGGCCGGGATCGGAAACTCCTAAGCACGATTATCAAACGAAAAGAAAGAGCAGGAGCCAGACTGGCCACGGTCGGAAGAAATTAATTATCTAAGCAGCATCATCCCATCCATCAGCACTCACCAGGCAGGATCAGCAACAGACAAGAACAAACAGAACAAGTTTGACACATCGCAATATCAACAACGAACGTATATCAAGCATCAAGCACGAGTGCCATTTTGATTCAAGAGTTCGCTGGAGAGGCTCGTACGATCCCATGCCTGTCTTGCTGTCTGTTTGGCGTGTCTGAAGTGCTGTCATCGATTTTCAGGCGTCTATTTGTGAGAGAGTTCAAGTTGGTCATTCGTCAATTCTTTAAGGTAATATGAAATGAGTTTCAATGGCAAACAGTACTGATTGATCGGCATTCATTCACTCGTAGCCTCTGGGTGTACCAGGCTACCATGCTACCGTTAAGCCGACTTCAATCGCAGGGACAGTGAGTGGTGGAGCGATGGATTAAATAGCAGATCGTTTTCATTTGTCTACGAAAACGCTGACGCCTAATATCGAACTCGTATACCATTGCTCAGTCCAAGGATTCCACGTCCGAGCAGACTTCGATCGTCGCGCCAGAGCCCTCGGTCCCGGTCATGTGCATGGTCGCGTTCATCTTCGTGAGCTGGTAGACGGACTCAGCCTGGAGCCGTAACTCCGTCATCTTGCGCCAGAGCTCCTGTCGCTGCTGGTTCGGATCCACGCCTTGCTGGCTTTGTTGAGACTGCTGGTACTGGTATTGGTACTGATTCGCGACTTGGAGGGTCGAATCAGTCTCGTTGCTGCGCTGCGTCTGCTGCTGTGGTGTCGTCCATTCTCGGAACTCGTGGTCGCCGCCGATCTCGTCGCCCGAGACCTCTTCGAGCTCGTTGTAGTCACTGCAGTAGCTGTAGCTCGAGCCGTTCGAGTCGCGATTCAGGTCCGTGATCGATTCGGACGACGTGTTGCTGTCGAAGGAGACCGTCGGCGCTGACGAGGACGTGGACGAGGACATGGAGAACGAAGAGATCGCGTCCGATTTGAACGATCGCTGGGACGCCAGCGTACGAGGCGGCAGGGGCGTGAACTTTGGTTGGTGGGTCTGCTTTTGCGGAGATTGCTGCTGCTGAGTACTGGAGCCTGACGCTGACTGTGCTGCTTGAGAATGGTGTCGTGGGTGGTGATGGTGGTGACCATTGGTCTCAAATGCTACAAGTGGTGACCGCACTTGGTCTCTCGCTGCCTGGAGCTCGACTTGCTGGCGTTCTTCATTGTCTACTTCTTCATCATGGACTGGACCATACCGACCGCAGCGCACTTCTTCGCTCGCGACCTCGAACGCGCTCGACTGGTTCGCGTGCGCGATGCAGTTCTTGCAGAACACGCCGCCGATCTGCTCGACCTGCAGGTCCTTCTGCTCGTTCACGAACGAGAGCGAGCGGTTCATGCGGCAGCGCGAGCACATCTGCACGCAACAGATGTGGCACGTGCCGACGCTGCTGACCATCGTGAACTTCTTGGAGCACATGCCGCACGCAAACATGTTGCTGCGCATCACCGGGATCGCCGGGTTCGCACCGCCATTGCGCTGCTCGTACCGCAGCAACCACACGAGTTTCTTGTTGTGCGCGCAAAAGACCGCGCTCGAGGAGCTCAGCAGCGCATTTGCTGAGACCGTGAGCGCGAGCGAGGAGCTCACTTTGCCGCTCATGTCCACTCGGCCGCGCGCAAAGATGTCGACCGTGTTGTTCGAGAGCGGCGTGTAGATCGCGCTCATCGCCAAGCGGCCGCGGTGGACGCCTCGGTGCGAGAGCTCGTTGCACGCCGCGAGGTCCACGGGGTGGCGCAGCACGTACCCGATGCGGCTGCCGTCCGGACGCGTCGTGGTGCCCGACGCCTCGAGGTACAGGAAGTCCCGCGGCCACACGAGCTTCTTGTACTGGCCTGGGGTCTCCTTCACGCTCCACTTGATGCCGAGGAACCGGAACGGCGAGTTGGGCGTCGGCATCTTGATCTGCTGGAGCACAGCGCCGTCGAGCAGGTGGTCGTCCACGTACGCGGTGCGCAGCAGCACCTCGGCCGAGTCGCAGGCGCTCATGCCGTACATGATGTCGTCGAGCGTGCCGGGCACGGCCCCCGAGAGCACGAGCTCGGGCACGTTCTTCCAGTTGCACGCCACCTCGTCGAAGAGCTCATTCGCGTGGCTAAAGGCTTCCCCCGTCGACTCCTCCGAGGACGAGAACGAGAACGACACGGGCAGCGACGCGTGGTTGTTAAAGTTGTTGTACGGGTCGAACGGTGTGATCCCAGACGCTGTTATTGCCGTGACGTCTCTGTCTTTGTCCTTGCTGCTGCTGCTCTTGGACGACTTGGCGTGCTTGCGGTCGATGTACACGGTGCAGTTCTCGTGGCTCTTGACCGCCTTCCACGCCGTCTTGCTCAGCTGGCGGTGCTGCGGCGGCCCGAAGCGCTCGTACTCGTCGAGCGCGCGCCGCAGCAGCTCGTTCGCGATGCGCTCGAAGCGCTGGTACTCGCCCGGCGACAGGCGCAGCGGCGGGAATGGGCTCTGGTCGAAAAGCGCCTTCATGCTGTGCTTGCTCACTTGGTTGATCGACTGGCTGGCGGGGACACTGCTAGCTGGCTGAAGCTCTTAGATAGACAGGCTAGCTGTGCGTTATACAATTTGCGTGTCAGTCAGTCTGTGCAATTGGGGACTGGGGCGGATGCGCGTAACCGTCCAGGTCAAGCGTGTCAAGCGCAATTTCGAGAGTGAGGTGGGGCGTGACGAGCGTGGACTGGGCCGAGGGCAATGGAAATTTGCAATGGCAAATGGCAAATGGCAAATGGCAACTGGCAGATGGATAGCTGGGCTGGCTGCTGGATGGGAGAGAGGGCTCTCAATTCATCGGAAGACGGACGGCTGGTGCCAGTGCGGTTGCAGCAATGGAAATCAATCAAGTGACGAGATCCCACTTTGGCACTCTACCACCAAAGAGCGGAGCTCTCCGTCGGCTGGCAGCCCCTTTTTATCATGGTTAATATATGGATGGGTAGTGATGAACAGTAGTTAGTATACTATTGTATTTATTATGAGAGTGTGGTTAAACCTGGTTACAGTGGGTAAACAGACGGAACCAGTTTGCTTTCTGAGATGAGTCTATGCAACTTTGCTGTCGTCACAGACAGACAGAGGGAGATGGGCGCGATCTCTTTTTTTAGTGTTGTTGAAGTTCAGAAAAGAAGGCGGAGCTTGTGAAGAGTCACCTGTTACGACACCATCCATATTTCTTTGTAATGTATAAACTACCAACTCGCTGTAGCGTTTCCCATAAAAAGGGGATTAGAATACTGGCAATATAATTCCACCTGTAAACTACATTACGAGTTGGCTACTGCCACTGGAACACGAAATCACCAAACGACCACCACCGCCACGCCAGGAGCTCTGTTGACTGCCTGACTCCATCACACTGCGGAGTTGCGTCTCTCGTGGCTTTCGACCACGCCACCTCAGCCACTATCACTACCATAAACAGTGGCATTTGTCCGGTCACCCACTCGCATTCTAGCCACCATTTGTGGCATTTGCCGCCACTCTGCAAATCCCCGTGGAGTGAAAGCTGAACCTAGCGAAGTGAAGTGAAGTGGGGACCTTGACACCGAGTTGCTTTCCCGAATGCAAACTCGTAATTGCATTCTGCAGTTTACTTTTGTGTCAGAGCTGAAGCTGCTGTGAGTAACTGATGATGCTGTGGGTGGTAACTGATGGCTGTTGTGCTCGAAGCAGCCAGTCCGACCTACCTTGTGTAGATTGTGCTCTGGTGATTTGGTCCATTGGGAAACCCACAGCATGCGCTGGCGCAAACCCACGAATTGGGGCTAGGCGCGATGGCTGCCATCTTCAGCGTCGACTCGCTCTTGTCAGCGTCCGCGTTTGGGCATGGGGGGGGGGACAATCAGCTCGATGCCTGTTTCACAGATGGCAGTTGCACAAACTTCAACACTCGCCGCTACTGACGAAGTCAATCCCTAGAGAAAGCTATAGAGAGCTTTCTCGCAGAAGTGCAATAATATGAGTCATCCTGATGTCCGCTTGGCAGTCCCCGTTTTCGCCTTCTTCAATGACCTTCTGGGGTTCAGTTCGTCAGATGCATCGCACATGACGCGCAAGTGTGCGTGCGCCTATCGAAGCCAGCGCCGCCCACATGGACTCTCTCTCTCTGCTGCGCATGCAGTGTATATATACAATAGAGAGCAGCAGCTTGCTTTCCATGCTTTTTCTGTGTTGAGTCATTATTCGCGTGAGGTGAAACTCCAACTCAGAAACACGCTTTTGCAGGTTTGCGAGGCTAGTCTTGTCCAATTGTGTGGTAACGTCAGTCGTTTTTTTCTGAGATGATGATCTCCATTTCCTTCCAGGAACAACCGCAAAATCTTTTTTCCAGCAGCAGAACTGGAGTTCTGCTGAAGATCGCTCTTCAACATGATGACTTGATTTCTCAAATTGAAGTTGTCACGTTGCAAATTATTGCTCCTCGCCTGCTTTCACTCCAAGCACCTCGGATCACTTTCGCTTCACGCTGCACGTAGGAGAAGGACTCATCATAGTCATTGCGAGTCACGACTTCCTAACGTCTTCATTGATGTTTAAGATAAAGCCGTCCTCATCGTGTTGGAAAGTTCAGAAATGAAGCGAACTTGCAGTGCTTTGGGCGAAGTGAGCTCTTCATGCACGCACCAGACTTGATTGATTTCAGGAATTCGTGGTTTAACTCCAGCAAACACACTTCGAGTGGCTTGGCACTGGAATGCTGCCGATGGTGGCGTGCTTTGAAGGTGAGGTGCTCGCTGGTAGATAAGGTGGTTCGGTTGTAGCCAGTCAGTAACACACTCAGGCTACTGATGAGGGATTGAGGTCTCGCACGTCTCTCGCGTGACCTCAGTACCGGTATGACAATCTCGAGGATCATTCTCGCTTGACTCGATGACAGGAAAGACTCGTTTCTCCTTCGACGATCACACCAATCTACGAACAATACAACGCCAGTGGCGTTGTCTTTTCTCCATTCCATTGCTTTACATTGCCTCGTCTCGGTGACGAGTTCGGAGGAGAAGAGGTCCCCACGGAGCACGCACCAGCACAACAGACTTGATTCATTTTAGGAGTCGAGAGGGAGCAAGATGTGGTTTAACAACAACTACACCAGCAGCAAACAGAATTTGAGTGACTTGGCTCAAGGATTAGGCTCTTTGGAGTTGCACTCTGGTTGATGAGGTGTGTGCGAGTTGGACTCCGACTAAATCAGTCGGTGCGTTGGCCTGGACCACCGAGGAGTTGAGTTGGGTGCTTTGAGGGCATGGGCAGCGTCGAGCCTGAACTGAACTCTGGTGAACAGAGAGAGTCCCAAAGGTTCCACGCGTGCGCTTCCGGTGCCATGTAAACGTGGCGATTAACAAATCCACAGGTCGATGCCGTCCTGGGGCTTCAGTTTCGCCCAAGGAACGGCCACACAAACAGAGGAAACAACCTTTGTACACATTTCAAGAACAGTAGTGTCTCTAAACCTAAATGGTTCAATAGATTGCCTTCACTCTCAGCGTTTCGAAGTAAAGCGCTCCTCACACACGCACGCGACACCAGACTTGATTGATTTCAGGATACGAGTGTAGGTGGGTGATGCCACAACCGCAATAGCGAGAACACAGGAGCACCTGCAAACAGAGCTAGCTCGAGTGGCTGGGCACTGGAATGCTCTAGATGATGATGCTCGTTGGAGGAATACCCTTGACGAGGCGAACTGTGAGATGGTTGGCCAGCCTTCGATTCAATCGGTTGGTGGGTTGGCTGGGACCACCGAGGAGGAGGAAGGTGCCCAAGGGGGTTGCGGCGGCGAGGCAGTTGCTCAATTGCGCGAGTCGTAAGGCGATCTTGGAGGAAGAGCGAAGCTTCCGGTGACTGTGCCAGTCGTTCTGGAATACCGGTACTTGTGATTTAGCTTGTCACTTGATTTCTGTTAGCACGTGGCGGTCTACCAGACTTCGACCACTGGCTTCGGTGGCTTCTTGTATTATAGTACCACACTTGTATTGAAGTGAACAACCACACTTGAGCAAACTACATAGCTACAAGCTCCAACCACACCACATCGATCCACCATCCCATTACAACAACCTACTTTCGTCTATAGTAGCAGCTTCTGTCTGCTCAATCCAGCACGTCCGTGTCCGAGTCGTAGTGCTCCGCCGAGCCCGAGCCAGTCAAGTGCAGGTCCGACGTCTTCTTCGTGAGCTGGTACACGCTCTCGGCCTGCAGTCGCAGCTCGGCCATCTTGCGCCAGAGCTCCTGGCGCGTCAGGTTCGGATCGCTACTCAGATCTACCGGAATACTCAACTGCTGCTGTTGTTGTTGTTGCTGCTGCTGGTTCTCGTCCTCAGGTACGTTGTAGGGAATCGCCGGCAGCCAGTCATCCCGCAGCTGCGCAACTGGTTCACCAGCGACCAAATCGTCGTCCTTCTCGCTTGGTGATGCTTCTGAGCTACCAACTGAGTCACCCAGGGAGTTCCCAGTAGCAGCAGCAGCTTCCGTAGCATTGGACTTGGAAGTCGGGCGTGCCTGTGATCGCGTTTCGGCCGCATTTGCTTCGCTGGTGGGACCGTACCGACCCGAGAGCACTTCGAGCCGCGCGACCTCCATTGCGCTGGTGGCATTCGCCTGCGTGATGCAGGTCTTGCAAAAGACCCCGGAGACCTGGTCCACAGAGAAGCCCGCGTGGCGCGTGCGCTTCGCCACGTAGCTCAGTGTGCGCGCCACACGGCAGCGCGAGCACATCGATTTCTCGCAGATGCTGCAGGTCGCCACGGTGCTGAGCTTGCCAAACTTTCGCGTACACACACTGCAATTCGTCGTTGTGTGAGAGGTAGCAGCTGCTCTTTTATGCGAAGTCGAGTGCGGACTTCTATTGCTTTCCTTCTTGGCGGCAGCATTGCGCAGCAGCCACGTGAGCTTCTTGCTCTGCGAGCAGACCACGGCGTTCGAGGAGCTCAGCAGCGAGTTGGCGGTGAGCATGATCGCGATCGACTGCGTCATCTTGCCGTTCGGCTCGGCCTTGCCGCGCACGAAGATGTCGACCGAGTGGGTGTCCGCGAGCGGCGTGTAGATCGAGTAGGACGTGAACCGCCCGCGCGTGACGCTGTGCCTCGTGAGCTCCCCGCACGTCGGGAGGTCCACGGGGTGCCGCAGAAAGTACCCGACGCGAGTGCCATCCTCGCGCACGTGGATGCCCGAGGCCTCGAGGAACACAAAGTCGCGCGGCCACACGACGCTCTGGTACTGCATGGGGATGCCCTTGATGTACCACTTGATGCCGAGGAACCGGAACGGGTCTTCCGGTGTCGGCAGCTGGATCTGGTGCAGCACGGCAGCGTCGAGCCAGCTGTCGTCCACGTACGCTGTGCGCAGCATCATGTCGGCTGAGTCGTGCGTATTCATGCCGTAGAGCACGTCTTCGAGCGTCCCGGGCACCGTGCCGGAGACCACGAGCTCGGGCATCTTCCAGTTCGTGCCTTCCTCGTCGGCGTCAATGTCGTCCAGCGGCGCGGATGAGGTGTCGGATGACGCCGAGTTGCTGTCGCTCCTCGCTGCTGTGGTAGTCGCGTGGCTCAGACCGTACTCGTAGTTGTTGCCGGAGTTGCTGTTGGGTTTGCTGTTGGAAGAGTTGTTGAAGTCCCTCGAGGAGCTCTTGGCGCGCGCGTGCCGGTCCATGTACACGGTGCAGTTCTCGTGGCTCTTGACCACTTTGTACCTGCTCTTGGCGAGCACGCGGCGGTGCGGAGGTGCGCCAAAGTGGTCGTACTCGCTCAGCACGTTGCGCAGGATGTCGCTCGCGAGCTTCTCGAAGCGCCGGCGCTCGTCGCGCGACAGCTGCAGCGGCGGGAACGGGGACTGGTCGAAGAGCGCCTTCATCGCCATGGTGAGCTACAGTCGATGGCTTTAGGTGGCAAATGCGCAAGTGAGACTGTGACTGTGATTGTGAATGGCGAAGAGCTCCGGAGGATCGCCAAGCACAATAATTGGGAAATGCTCGGATACTGGGTGAGTGTGGGGCTGTGTGGTGACGTGGTGACACAATGGGCAACGGCTCAAAAGGGGCCGACAACTGCGCGTGCAATCATTGCGGATACTGATCCTGATTTGGCCCCCAGATTGCGCTCTTTGTACAGGAGGCACGCAAGGCGAAGGCACTCTTGAAGCTGTGACGGTTTGTCAGCGTCAACACATGGTGGGGAAGGCACTACACACAGTCGCAAAGCGAGTCCGAAAAGTTATCTAAAATAAGTGCATGTTTCTTGAGAAATGCACTGTACGAGTCTCCGAATGCAAATGCACCTATTTAAGATAAGGAACCAATGTGCCAGCTTAAACCAGCACATTGTGTACACTCGATTGCTGACTACGTGCATACCGACACTGTGTCTAGCTTTGTTCGACATAGAGCGTCCAAGATCTGCCTCCAACAATGTGGCACCGAGCGCGCCTGTAAAAACAGCAAACTGGAAAGGCAGGCCGACGACTGCTGAGGCTCTCTGCTGCATCAACGAAAGTTCACAGCATGATCAGCTCAGCGCAATTTGTATGTCGCTTCAAGCGGCAAACACGTTTGATGACCGTCCAAGCCTGTCTGGTCAGGCCATCATGAGTCGAGTCGCTGAAACGCGGCTGTCACCTTCATCGCTCCAGACTAAAGTCCCATGAACGTGACAACGCACATGTGTTCAGAGCATCCTGCAAGAACAAGTGTACACTGAAATCCGCAACCACAGAGCTGCCTGCTACTTAAGTACCTCTGTTGGTACTTCTCTTGTGATACCAAATGCGATACCGCTGCCGTCACCTGAGCGATTGGTCATTTGCAAAGCCCAGGACATCATCTGCCGCACTCTCCAAACAATAATCAACATCGCAAGGCAGCTGCATGGTAGCAAATCCCATTGATCCCTGTAGAGGTAGGAATTGGTAGGATGGGGGGACCATGTGATCCTTCGAACAGCAGAAAAGTATCTTTTGGTACCAAAGCCTTGCGTCATGTTCCAGTTGACAATTGCTGCTCCGAACACGCACATCCAAGGTATCATCTTGTACCGAACCTCTCTCATCCTCAGAGCTAGCTCACTCGTACACTCGGTGGAAGATGTTGAACTTGAATGGGTCTTCTTGCCAGACGCTCGACGTATCGATCAGCGCAGTTGTCGCGAGCGGATTCTTCAGTTTCTTTCCATCCCTGTATCCGTAGTAGCACGCGATGCGCGGCTTCACGAACGCGCTCGGGAACCGCCCCAAGAGCTCAGTTGGCAGCGTTGGAGTTCTTCAAACGACTGGAAGCGGAACAGCCAGCGAGGTGCTAACTCATGCGTTCCCTCTTGATGTTGCTGTTGTTGCTCTTCACCTGCTGCTTTTGGTGTCGTCTTGTACGTAGCAATCGCGTCCAGGACTTGGTCGGCAGTCGCTTGGTCGTGCTTGGCGACCCAGTCTCCATTCACTTGCAGCACCAACAGCACAGGTCGGTCTTCTTTTGCTCCTTCTTCACTGATATCGTCGCTAGCACTCCTGTCGAGCTCTTCGAGAAGAACAGCAGCCCGTGCGTCACTGAGCGCGAGCCATTTCGCCACGAGCCTCACAGCTCGCGCAGGAGAGCACTCCTCTGGATGATGGTCCTCATCACAGCTTCCGCTTGTGCCAACGCTGACTTGAGCCATCCCGACGAGAAATCTGGAAATGACCAAACAAACCTTCAAGCGCCTCGAGAGTGAGACCATGGTCGAGAGTCTTCATGGATGACCTCGTCCCAAAAACTGCGCGCTTGCACTCGTATCCAACTGTAGCATGAAAAGACAGAGAACGCGCGTGCCCTAGGTCCACAAAGATCAGTCGTAAACAGCAACCAGTACCTAGGTACAGGATGAAATGCAGGCGATGTATATTGTTTGGTTGTATTGCAATGACTCTCGATGGCGTCTGGATCGTTCGTTGCGCACGAGTCGCGCATCTGTCCATTTCCAGAAAACCACCGGTTGACTGTACGGATCGGTTGGATGGCTGCATAAGAGAGCCTGGGTACCTTCTTCAGTTCATCTCATTTCACGGCAAGTAGGCGACTACAAAGTAAGGTTTTCACAAACAACAACAGCAAGTCCACAGTTAAATACACAGACCCCATTCGCACAAGACTGTGATGACTATTGTCACGTACGGTAGTTGTCGCAAAACTCCTTGAGCTGCGGCACGGCGCGCGCCGAGAGCGTCGGGTAGCCGTACGTGATGAGGCAGTAGACCGGCTGCTTGGACGCGTTCTTCTTCTCCACGCGGCACACGGCGATACCCTCGCTCTCTTCGACCGCAGGGTCCCCGCGGCGGCCGTAGATCAGCGGTGGGTGGAAGCTGCATACAGCAGATTCCAAGTCAATAGACACGAGAGAGGTCATTAGCACGCACTTCGTGATGACCCACAAGTTCATTATATAGAGCAATTCTTTTCGTACCGGTGCACGTCGTACTGCTCGTTCAGCAGGATGATGCCAGAGCCGATGGTGGCCTCACGCTTGTCAAAGAGCTTGAGGAATGCGCTGCATAAACACACACGTTGAGAAAGAGCCATACAGAGCGTCAGCTTAATTAAGTATCACATGGCCACACGGGGCATTCACAGCGCGCTCCAAGATCTTCGTACTCGACTTCCCCCTCGAGGGGCTTGACCGTGGCGGCGATGATGCGGCCGTCGCTCTCGAAGGCGACGGCCTTGGCCCACTCCTTCTGCTCCTTGATGGCCTCCAGCACGCTCATGGGCGTCACGACGGGCGGCTGCTGCGCGGCTGTTGCTGCGGATGCGGACGATGACTCGGTGGCGGAAGAAGGAGCAGTGGTGGTGGAAGGGACGACAGAAGCGGCGGACGCGTCGTCGCTCAGCAGGTTGTTGCTGCTGGCCGAGAGGCCCGAGGAGGACGCGCTGCGGAGCGTCGTCTTGCCGTCCATGCTGCTGATGATCTGTCTTCTTGTGTGGAAACACGGAATTGAAGTGATCAAAGAGTCCCACGATGGAACGAGCGAGTCGAGATGAATAAAACCTCTTCATAGTATACAAAGGGAAATGCAGACTTTCATCAAATGAATTTACTATAGGAAAACGGACGCCACGCACCAATTTTGCAGCCTCTTTATTGGGCACAGATGAGGATGATATGCAATAGCTGAGGTGAGGCGAGCAAAAAAGAAATATGCAGGGGGGTGGCTGACTTCGCAACACCAGCACTTGCCTTTCAGAATGAGCAATAGAGCAATAGGTGGAAAAGCACATACATTTATATCAAAAGACTAACGGACGAAAGCACGAGCTCTTGCTTGGCTCGCACGCTTGTATGTCTGGCTGTCTCTGCTGCTTACATCTCGCCCCAGTCGGCGTCGTCGTCTTCCTCGAACTGGATGTCCTCGTTCTCCAGCTCAAAGTCCAGCAGCCCACTCGCGCCTGCGACTCCAGTCGTCGAAGTTGTGGTGGTCGTGGTCGTGGTCGTCACGTTCTGGTGGTGGCTCGTGTGCGTCGCTGACGACGTGGAGGACGACAGGCTGTTGCTGCTCGCGCCAAAGTCGTTGGACGCAGTCGTCGCGCCAAAGCCAAACTCCGCCGCGGCAGCAGGACCCGCAGAGGACGAGAACGAGCTCGCGCTCGAGCTGAACGCGCTCTGAGCGGCGGCTTCTTCCTGCGTGTGCAGCTGCTGCTCTTGCGCCTCTTGCAGCGCACGTGCCTGCGCTTCTGCCTCCGCCTGGGCTCGCAGTCTCGCCTCGTACTCCGCCTGCGCCTGAGCAAACGCTTCCGCCTCGGCGCGTGCTCGTGCTGCCTCCTGCTCTCTCGCTTCGAACTCGGCGCGCTCGCGTGCATCTTGCTCCGCACGAGCGTGGGCTTCGGCTTCCGCTCTGGCTCGCGCCTCGGCCTCAGCTTGAGCCTGTGCTCTGGCATACGCTTCAGCCTCTGCACGCTCGCGAGCCTCCTGCTCAGCGCGGGCTCTCGCTTCAAACTCTGCTTGTTGCTGGGCCGCCTCGTACTCGGCGCGAGCGCGTGTATCCGCTTCAGCTTGCTGCGCACGGGCCAGCGCCTCGGCTTCCTCACGCGCCTGGGCTTCCGCAAAAGCGGCCGCCTGGTCGTCCTCGCCAGTCGAGATCGGATCCTGGAAGTGCTCAACAGCAGCAGCTGGAGGAGCAGCGTACTGAGCCACGCCGCCGCTCAGGATCGTGTGCAGAATGCTCTCGCTCTCGAGTAGCTCGAGCTTGCGGAAGTAGTCTCGCGCAAGCGGCGTGTGGCCGACCTGAGACAGCAACATGGCTTCCGCTTGTAGCGACAGCTCAAAGTTCTCAAACAGCTCAGGGTTCTTCAGCGGATCCGCGAGCGCCTTGGCGGCACGAGAGCTCACGACCGCGAGATCCTCACGCCACTTGTCCATCACCAGCTGGATCTTCGACGGGCAGTAGCTGCGCGCAAAGAACGCGGCTTCCGGGAATCGCTTCGTGTCCTTCAGCACCTCCACGCACTCGGTCGTCTTGTCCAGCAGCAGCCAGCACACGAACGCGATGTTGAAGCGGCGCTTCTCCTTCGCCAGGCGCGCAAGACGCTCCAGGCCCTCGGCGTCGCCGCGACTCGTGTACAGAATCAGCAGTAGACTGAAGTCTTCCGCACGCACCGCGCAGTCCTCCGCCAGCGAAAACTGAAAGTCGTTCAGCGCGAGGTCGCCCAACTGCTTCCACTTGTGCTGCGTCTCCGTCGACATCTCGCCTCCAGCAGATGTCTTCTGGTCGATCTCCTGGAGCATGATGTCGCGCGCCACGTCCAGCTTCGCGAGCTGCACGGCGAGATCGAACTTCTGGTCCGGATCCGTGCTGAGCGCCAACGCCTCTTCCTTGAATCCCTGCGACTCCAGGAAACGCGCGACGTAATCCATCTGGTCCTGTGGGATCTTCGGCAGGATCGCGTTCGCAGTCTCAAAGTCGCGACGCACCACCGCCGTCTGGTACTCGAGCATCACCAGCGACACCGTGTAGCTGTACACGTTCTTCATCTTGTCCATCAGGAACACCAGGTTCTCACGAGGCAAGTACCCGAGCATGTACATCTTCTGCTCCAAGTGCGCCAGCGTCATCACTTCGCCGCCGACATAGTAGTTCATGCGTCCACCAGCGTTGGTGTACAAGAAACAGTCGCCGACCCACGAGCCCGTGCCAACCTTCTCAGAGATTTCGTGCAGCAAATCGAACGCGCCGTCCACGCCTTCGTCCTGGTTGTTCGTGCCGGTAGCAAACGCCTGGGTGACAAGGTCCTTGTTGTAGCGCAGCACGAAGAACGAGTCCGCGCACGCCAGAACGACCAAGTTGCCCGACTCCGACCAGAAGACGTTTTTCACAGCCACGTCGATCTTGCGGATCAGACGCATCTCCTCCCAGTCGTAAAACGCGATGCAGTCGTTGCCCTTGACGCCAATAGCGCCAGCGCCGCCGAACAAACCCTCCGCTGAGAGCACACGCGGCTTCTCGGTCTTGTACTCCTTGAAGTTCTTGAACAGCGTGATCTTCGAGATGCTCTCGCGCACCACGTAGTCGCCAGTTCCCGTTGGCGACCACGCAAAGTCCAGACCCGAGCCGAACGCCTTGTTACGCAGCTGCTGCGACGTGTAGATGATGTACTCGCCATCACCGCAGACGACGACGTAGCGACCGTTGTTGTTGTGCTTGACCTTCTGCGGGTAGACTTCGCAGCTTCCCAGTTCACGCGACGGCAACGGGATCTTCTCGCCGTCTTGCAACGCCAGCTCCGCGACGACCCCCTTCACGCTCGCAGTGTGCACGTCGTTGTTGTTCGTCCAGATAAGCTTGCCGCTTGGATCCATGCTCACCACGGGGGTATCGTGGCCGAGACGGAGCACGACGGTACCTTCGTCGTAGCCGATCGCGAGCTTGTTCGAGGACTTCAACGCCGCAATCGACCACGCGCGCTCCATGCCGTAGTTGAGCGTCGTCTCAGCGCGGTAGGTCGTCGAGTGCCACATACGCACAGCGCCGTCTTCACAGGCAGAGATGATGATCGGCAGGCGCGGGTGGTACATCACCGCCGTGAGGTTGTTGCCGTGACCGTCCAGCGTGTGGATGATCGCCTTGGTCTGGTAGTCCCAGATCTTGACCGTGCGGTCGTCCGAGCCCGAGATCAGGTACGGTTTGTCGCCGCCAGGGTAGTAGTCGATGCAGTTCACGCCGCGCTCGTGGCCGTCGAGCGAGAAGTGCGGGTGCGTCGAACCGAGCCCCCAGACGCGGATCGTGCGGTCGAGCGACGCGCTGGCGAACGTGTTCGTGTCCTTCGGGTTGAACTTGACCATCATGACGTAGTGGCCGTGGCCCTCGAACACCTGCGTGCACATCCAGTTCTTCTCCCAGTCCCACATCTTGATGTTCATGTCGTCCGCGCACGAGAGCACGCACGGCAGCGTCGGGTGCACTTCCAGGTGCCGGATGTAGTCCGTGTGCGCCTCAAACGCCGTGACCTTCTCCATCGTGTTGTAGTTGAACACGCGGATCTGCATGTCGTCCGAGCTCGTGATGATCCACTGCTTGCGCGCGACAAACTTGGCGTTGCGCACCGGCAGCGGACTCACTTCGATCGTCTTCACGAGCGTCTGCGTGTCGTAGTTCCAGATCATGATGCTGCCTGTGTACAGCGCCGAGAGCACCCATGGCTCGGTCGGGTGGATGTCCACGCTCTTCACGCGCTCCGAGCGCGACGAGAGTTTCTTCTTGATGTCTAAGCGAAGCGGCTGTTCATTGAGAACGAACACACAAGTCAACACAAATGAGTATCTTGACCAAGCGTACCATAACTCCGCGTCTGCGCATCGACAGCCGCTCCATGAGGGAGCAATCGATCTCGATCTCTGTAGTCATGTCCGTGTGAATACGTTGCTGCTGGTCGCATACGACCGCCCTGATCGTCTAAAGTTGCGAGCGGCATGCGGCACTTCCACGTACCATCGTCTCCTGTCTCCTGCTTCACGCTGTGAATACTGCGCTTTCAACGTCTGACAAGTCGGAGCAAAAAGGAGGGGGATTTGGATATTCACGGGTCGGGTTTTGAATTACAATGTGGGTCGAGCAGTAAACCCAACCCGTTTCCAATTAAACCCAAATTCAGCCAATCAGCAGCTGCCATTTGGCAACGATTCTTGATTTGATGAAATTTGCATTCTCCCCAAACCCATACAAAAAACAAGTCAAGCGGGGAGCCTCTATACATTATAAAGAGGTAGTCTCCCGCTTGATACAAAAAGAATGTCAAAAGGGGGAGAATGCGAACTTCATCAAATCAGCACGTGCCCTGATTCAATTCCACGGCAGTCGTTGATTGGCTGGATTTGTTTCTTTACAGAGTGATTGTCAAATGACAATTAGGACCCCTCTATATGCAGACCCCCTATCCCCGTATTTGGTATGCGGGAAGGTATTCATGCATGAACAGAAATCCTATCATAAACGCCATGCAAAAATTGTACTATGCATACTTTAATTATCATACGAATTGACGGGATTTGAGGAAATTCGCTTTAAAAAAACTCTGCTTTACGTGGTAAACGCATAGAAGAACGAAGTTTTGTTGGCTTCCCACACGTCGTGAAGCGATCGTTTGCTGTCCTTGTACAGAAAAGCAGAGATCACGTCGCAACTGTGTTCCGCTCCGGCAGAATCGCTTCGAGTGGAGCAGAAGCAACTTCACTGTGGAAGTGCTGAAGAGTGAGGTCATGGCGCTGCTTGAACTTGTCAAGCCAGCCGTCCGAAATCCCAATCATCTACTGTAGTCTACTGGGATGTTCAGTTTGTCGTAGAACTTCGACCCAACAGTCGTGATCGTGTCCCCTGTCAAGCGGCTGGCGTGCTTTTCGTCCATAAGACCGATCCACGCGTTCAAGAACTCCTCCAGCTCGAGGTGCTTGATTCTCGTCGCTCGCACCGCTTTCGGGACATGTGTGTCGACTGAGGTGGGTTGAAAATAGAGAACTTGTTACAAATAGCTTTCTACGCGACGCTCTCATTTCTTTCAAGCACGTGAATAGCACTTATTTACTCGTTCATCTACGAGAACGACTTTGTACTTCAATCCCCTCTCGCACTGCACAACAAGTTTGCACTTTCCATTCGTTAATCTAATGTGCATGATTGTGCACATTCCCATACTCAGACTCAATGTTTTGTTTTTATACAAACCAATGATTAAAGGGAGAGCACTTTCTCCCTTAAATCATTTGGTTTTTTGTATGGTGACCGGGCAATTTTCGAGTGCACCTGTGATTTTTGGCTATGCAAATGCACGAAGCTGGTTTTTTTGTGTACCAAGTCAGGAGAGCCAAATTGGCTATGCGGGAATGCCAATATGCAAGTAGGGAGTCTGCATGAGGGGAGGTCCTGCTGAGGGTGGATCCACCACCTAAGGCTTGATGCTGCAAAGAGAGGAAAGCAGGACCGCCAGTGGCGCAACAAAGCTCAAGCAAACGCCAGCGACGCAGCCAAAGCCCAAGCAACTGCAGACGCAGAACCCACCACCACCTGCGCGAACTTCGCCGACGCAGGCTACAGTACCTGTCACCAGCACTACAACGCAGAAGGCATCGAAGAAGCTGCAGAAGGGATTTGGGTTTGTACCCTACAGGGGCGGAACGATGTCCCCAGAAGAGATAGCACACGCGCGAGCGATGTATGCACAGAACGTCATGGCTAAAATGCATCCGACGCTGCCACCACCACTTCTCTGCGGTCGCTGTCGACAACCTGGTCACTGGAAGAGCGACTGCCCGTCCGCCAAAGAGCTTCCGAAGCAGCAGGCTCCGCCTCCCTCGAGTACCGGCGAGCAGGCTGTAGCGGCACAGCACGAGAGGCCTGCAGTTGCGGAAGAACAACACAGCCAGCCAGAAGCGCACTCGATGCCAGGCGGATCATCCACCCCGGATCTCCATCAGTTTGCTTTTGCGCCGCCACCTCCGTACGGAGTGTACCCGGCGATTCCCCAGATGGACATGGCGTTTGCGCATTGCCTTAACACAATGAACGTCAATCACTTCACTGAGATGTCACAACCTCAGCCGCCAGTGCCGCCGCGCGTTGCTGCATGCAGCATCTGCCGCCATCCTAGTCATGGTGCGAACGCCTGTCCACTAGTCACCGCGAACGAACCTCTGGAACAGCAGCAGCCGCAGCAGATGTATCCAGAACCTCCAATGGCTGACAACACCAATGAAACTCTGAAGCAGCAGGTGAATCCAGAGCCTCTATCTGCAGGATCTCCAGTTTCACCGTTCCCACTACCTCCAGAATCTCCAGTTTCGCAGCCCGCGCCTGTGGATACGAAGCTCCTGCAGCCATGGCGCTGCCAGAACTGCTCGATTGGGTTCCCTGAGCGATCGCAGCTGGAAGCCCATGTGAAGAAGCACAGAAACTGTCTCGTACCGGGATGTGGCTTCATTGGCACCAAGAAACGTACGAGAGCGCACGTAGTGAGAGTCCACGAATCAGAACACGCGACAGCGATTGCTACGGAGAATGGACAGTCACTGATCTCAAGTGAGGACAACCTTGGTGTACAGCGGACGTCGAACGTGTCGACTACTGGACATGTCGATGAAGCTCGTGGAGGTGGTTTTGATGACAGTGGCGTGAGCCTCGCTGGTTTGGAGACAATGGCTGTTCGCCTGGCGTTGCAAGGTCAGCCCATACCGCTCTCTTCCGCGCAGCACTACCCTGGGGACACCTCGTCTCAGAAGCCACCTGTTTCTCCGGATCAAGAGTCTTTGCCAAAAATCAGGCTCGAGCGCGAACCAGTAGAGTTGAAGCAGCACAGACTGTGGTGCCAGCGCTGCGACCAGAATTTTGCCAGCAACATCGCCTTTGAGGATCACGTAAGCGCGCACGTGTCGTGTCTCGCGCCAGATTGCCAGTTCTCAGCATCCAGAGAGGTTGTGCTACAGCACTTTCTGGCAGCTCACGGACAGCAGCAGGTCAAAAACGAGCCGAACAAACCCAGCAGCAGCACTCGTGTGA